>OU343225.1:65932245-65978598 GCA_910596185.1 Chrysanthemum makinoi | reverse complement strand
ATAAAAAAAAATTCGCCAAAATTTATTCTGCATCATTATAAAAATACTGCATCACAATTATAAATTGTGATCTTTAATTTATAACATAATGCACTAAAATCATGATTATGATGCGATAAATTTATAACCGTGATGCAGTAACTTGTAACCTTAATGCACTAATAAGTTTTGGTGCATCTTTATTATAAGTTAATAGTTCGGTGCATCAACTATGATGCACTAAAATCAAGGTTATAACCTTAAATGCCCTAAAATCATGATTGTGATGCAATAACTTTATAACTGTGATGCAGTAATTTATAACCTTAATGCACTAAAATCATAATTGTGACGGAGTAACTTATAACCTTAATGCACTAATAAGTCTTGGTGCATCTTTATAAATTCTGCATCATAATTAATAGTTAAGTGCATCAACTATGATGCACTAAAATCAATGTTATAACATTAATGCACTAAAATCATGATTGTGATGCAGTAAATTTATAACTGTGATGCAGTAAAAAAAAAATTTTTGCGCCAATTTTTTTTGGAAAAATTTTCGAGGGGGGGGGGTGAGGTTGATGTGGCATGATGATGTGGCAAATGTGACACATGTCACCTCCACACGCCATCTTATTCTTTTTATTATAAGAAATTTTTCATAATAACCCAAACCTATATATATATATATATATATATATATATATATATATATATATATATATAACCCCCCTTAAAATGTTAAAAAGTTGTTATTTCACTTCAATAACTATTTCCGGCTTTTGCATAACATACCATTTCCTACCACGGAAATGATATGCAACAGACATCAGAAAGCAACATAATGTTTAATTCAACTTATGAAAGTTTTGAACACCCGAAGTATATAACGAAGCAAAATCTCATTCCTCCAACCAATGTGGGAGTAAAACCTTACAACAAGTCTCACACAACTAGCCCCATAAAAAAGCTGCTCTATGGTCACATATTGTTCTCTTCTTCTCTTATTAAGCTAGAGAAAATTGAGACCAAGCTCTAATATGGTTATTTAGTGACAATGCAATTGGAGGTGTAAATCCTCCATGAATAATACCTCGAACACCCAAAAATTTGGCCAAATTTATATCGTATCGTTTTGATTTACTTTTAGTTTTACTTATATAGTCGTACTAAAAAGTAGTTTGTTAAACTCTCTGTTAGACCACCATTTTGTCATATTTATTAAGAGGATGCTAGTCTTTCATTACATAAACTGTTAATAAATAGAGAATATGGATAGTATTTTCGTGTAAATTTGGACAAATTTTATCGACTTGGGTTGGGTTGACTAACATCACTTAGTTTTAAACACTCGTAGTTAATATATTACAAGTGCATACAATCACCGTGTCTAAATACAATCATGAGTCAAAGTTGTTGGCGTATAAATTTTGGTTCAAGCAACGAATCACTTGAATCATTCACACAAATAATTGAACGGCTAATTTTGATAACCAGTAGACTTCGTTTTTAAACGTTCAGTTGTTGATATTTGTGGTATTAACTTCAAATCAATAAAAGGGAATTGATATCTACACCACATTTTTTGTTGCATGCACCACAAATTGTGCATTACAGTTTGTACTGTATAATAATGTAATGCATAAATTATTGTGCATGCATAAAAAATGTAGTGTGAGTATCACCCCCTTAATAAATAGTTGAGAAATTATATTAATTGTTACAGTTGTCGATACTTGTGGACTTGTGGTATTAACTTCAAATTGATAAAAAGTTAGAGAAATTATATTAACGAGCATGAAGCCCGCCGCGATGCGGCGGGGGCATTTCACTAACATTTTTAAAATGTAGTGGTTTTTAGTTGGTGGTTTTTTATATCAAATTCTGTGATTCACAAATTAGTCATTTTTATAATTAGACTAAACTTTCAACATCAAGCAATATATAACAATATAAGCGTACGATATACAAAGTGTGAAGAAAAAGGGTACAATAATGAATGAATAATGAATCATGTATTCAAACCATATTGTTTTGACATGTCACTAAAACATCTAACATAAGAGTGCTATTGAAATGCAACATAAGTGACCATGCTATTGTATTATATTAATATGACCTGAATGTATTCAAAGCTATGCAAGAGCATCTTGGAAGAAGAGAAATCTTTATTATGACCATTCTCATGGAATCCTTGCGACATATTTTTACCATGCGCCTACCATCAGTTTAACCGGCTACCACTAAATGTTTAAATTCAAATTTGCTCGGATTATAATGAAGTATACATCATGTGCGTTATTGAGCAGGCACGACCAAAGGGGAAAAAAGATAAGACTCACGGCGTGTGGCCTTGAGCTCAATGATCTAAGGCCGCAAAGCTTCTCTACTAAGAACACATTCTCAAGAGGAAGGAACTGCACTCAAGTCAACAATACAATCCACTTGAATAATCACACAATTTTAGCTCCATACATTTCACTCAACATGAACTGACCGGCATAACTGCAGGCTTCTCTATGTTTGCATACGCTTCCATGTCAAATTTTCTCACCATTTCATTCCAGAGAGTAAACCTTACGGTGTTGCCACTGTTAAAGCTACATTTTGTTACTTTCAGTTATTGTAATTTATAATATTTTATGGATAGTGAGTAAACTAACTCAAGAATTTGGAGGTTAATATCTCTGCGGTCCAATCTTTTTTTGGTTGGGTCTTCAAGTTCTCACAGTTCACTGATGCGGTGGATGACGCCCATTTTCTTTCAGCCTGCATGATGCACAAATGTTGCCCGTTTTGACTCATTACCCAACCTCTTCTAGATATCACTTTGTCACCTCTACTCCTAGTTTAACATGTACGTATAAATTGAATAGTTCCGATAGTCCTATGGAAGCATTCTTAAACTGATTAGTACTAAGTTAATAATTCATGTTGCAATTTTTATACTGCATTCAGGTTTAGTTATATGCATGTTCATTTTCAAAATAAATGATACTAAATCTTCAAATACTGAAATCGATTTGTACCTTCATAAAATATGTGCAGTCCCATGTATTTGCAGTCTTGTCATTACAATTAGTAAAACTCCATTCAGGGGAGCCGTCAGGAACTTCCGTTTCTCCTTCATGAGGAGGATCTTTTTCCATTCACTAAACGTCATGAATCCACGTTGCCCAGCACCTCTTCCGCCACCTGCCGCTGCTGAACCACCTAGTCCACCATAAACCACCTCTTCCACCAGATTTGGCATTATCCACCACGGTTGGTCCATATCGTGTATATGAACCTGTTGCAAAATGAAGCACTTGTTACCACATTACCAACAATCGCCGATGGTGATATAACGAAATGCAATAAAAGTCTAACCTGCGAATAAGGTGGCTGATGTACGCCCTTTTTCGAGAATGTTACCAGTCACAGGAATAGCATGGACAGCAGTAACAGGTTCGTCCATATGTTATTAAACAATGAACAACGAAAGGTAACTAACAATCATAGCCACACAATGTGGCTTCACAGTGCCTTTAACGATTAAGCTTTTTCTACTAACCATTAACAAACACTTCTTTAAAAATTTATTTGACCAAATAAGTTGTTTTTAGAAGTCAATATAGATTTAAGGGTTTAGGGTTCCAACTTGGTCATAGTATCATATATGTATTTTGAAAGTTTAGTCACCAACTGAAAAAGTCTGAACATGCGTGCATCTAACTTTTTTCTTCCCAGTTACAAAGAATAAGAATACGAAACTAAGAAATAGAAATAATACCTTGTTGACTAAATACTGATGTGACTAATCAGTAGCCTTCAGAAGTGCATGTTCACTCGAGTACAGCTGCTCTATATTTGGGTGTCATCGTTGATATACCCGGGTCTTAACGGGAACAGTTGCACTCTTTACATCATGTTTCGCCACACCCTCACCACGTGAGTGTTACAAACGTTGGTCAACTTACTTTCCCAGCTAGCATTTGCCGTTATCTGTTGTTGCGACACGTACTGCTAGAAGTTTTTTCTGGATCTCCATTAATACCTACAGCAGAAGCATATTTACATGAAACAGTTTATCGTAAATTGTCATTTACATCCTCTATAGTACTTCAGGTCGGGGGAACGTGTCAGAAGTCGGCTAACTATGTTTTTTTAATGCATTCAATTTGTTAAAATAATTTTACCTAAGCAGTTGTATACTTAAAAAAATAGATTTTGGTTTACAAAATCAAAATTAGTACCAACTACTGCTCTATATGAGTGGTCATACCTTCTCGGTTTTTGCCTGCATCGTATTAGCCAGCAAAGGATGAAGAGTTTCACTGGCTTGCGCTCCAGATGACCTTTCCATTTAATCAGCGACGAAACCTATCTTTCAATTCTTTTTACCCTATGAGCTTCATCTTCGCTGCAGGAACCTTCTGCAACTGGTCCATAATCCAGCAGGAGTATACACATTCGGAACCTTCTCCCATGTCTCTGCGGGTGACTCTAGTCCCAAAATCTAACACGACTGGTCCATAATCCAGCAGCCTCTTTATTGACAACAGCATAATCCAATAAATTTCTGAAGTAAACCATTCAAAGGATGAAATAAAATTAGCAATATCAAGTTCATCCACCAATTAATAACCTGAAAAATTAATAGGTTAAGATTTAATTATACCTTCAACTTGATGACCTTACTAACGTGATACACACAATCAATGTTAGTCTAATCTCTTCTATGAACAATCGAATATATGAAATATACTAAGTTTTTATTATAATCAATCATTAGTTTACAAACTTGGTTTACATGGTATTTATAGACCATGAACTGACACAACAAAACAACATAACGTTTCACTAATAACTGCCATAACCGAAAAACGGTTATTTACTTTGTTCTTGTCATTCTTAGACCCTATACTTTATACATATACATATATTTGACTTTTCGTATTTGACTTTGACTTTCATTGCTTGACCTTCATGGATTAGATAAATTAGTATCCAATACTCCTCCCTAATTTATTAATCCATTTCTTCGATATCTTCAAGCTCCATCATCTTTTAAACTTTGGCTTGTTTCCATTTTCTTTGTCTTGATCTTCAACACGAACTATGTCTTGAACTTCCTCCTTGATTTTACTTCTTTCTTCCTTGTCTTCAATCTCATCTCGATCATCTTTATCTCCTTTGTCACTATCTTCCTTCATTTGTATCATTTCATAATCTTGCATCTCCAATAATCTGTTTCTTGTATCACGATCTTCTGGTTCAACTTTCTTGTTGCATGATTTAATATCTTTCTCAATCTGGCTTTCCTTCTGAAGTCTTGATGGCGTCTCTTGATGCTTCTTGCATTCGCCTTTGTCAACTCTTTCTGCTTCTAGATGTTTCTCATTTGAAACAACTTCATGGTTCTCTTTCTCAAACAATTCTCTTACTGTCTTTAACTCTTTCATCTCTTTGCTTTCTCTCAACTTCTTGAGGTTCTCTAACTCTCTATGCATTTGTTTCTCAAATGCCATTTCTCTATTTCTTATTTTCGTCTCAAACTCTTGTTTTTCAATCTCTAACTCTTGAAGCATTTCAAACTTCCAAAACTCTAATTTACTCTTCAAATCAATTTCTATCTCTGACCGCATATCTTCTAACTTTTCCTTTTGAATTTCATCCTTTAAGGATGTTATCTCTTTTCCATCGTTACTAGTAACCATTAATAGTACTGGTTCATCATCTTCGAACACAAGGTTTGCTTTTTCTTCTCTACGGTTTGGTTTTGGACAATTTGCAGCAAAGTGTCCAAACTCATGACAATTATAGCACTCTATTTCTCTAAAGTCTCTCCTATGGTAGTTTTGATCTCCATGGTTTCTCTTGTTTCTATCATAACTATCTCCATTCTTACTATCTCTTGTGAATCTTCCTTGGCCTCTTCCTCGTCTGACACTACCTCCTCGTCTATCATTTCCATAGTTGCGTTCATAATTCTGTTATTCCCTTGACGTGTGAATAACAATTTCTCACTATTATCTTCCTCACTTTCTTTTCTAAACTTAAGCCTTTCTTCATAAGTCTTAAGTTTCCCAATAATCTCCTCTAATTTTGCTTTCTTAAAATCAACAACCATTTCAATGGTTGCTACTATGGTACAAACTTTCTCTGGCACGCATTCGTATTTCCGACTTTGTTTGTTCATCAAACGTCAATCCACATGTAGCCTTTGAATAATACTCATCAACCTCCCAAAGAAATGAATCTATTGATTCGTCTTCTTTCATCACAAGTCTTTCAAATTCTGATTTAAGTTGTTGCGAGTGTGCCTGTTGGACGTCTTCTGTTCCAATAAACTGACTTTAGAGAGTCCCAAATTTCTTTGTGTTTCACATCCCGCAACTTGCATTTGCAAATCTTCTGGTAACCCTTGAAATAGGTATGCCGACGCCGAACTATCCTTTTTTACATCAATCTCTTTTGATGTACCTGTACCTTCTACTAAATCCCATACTCCATTTGCCATTAATATCTTCTTCATTCTTAATGCCCATAATGTATAATTTGTGTTGCTTAAAAACTGGGCATTGATATGATGGTAACGTATGGTGAAAACAACTCTGTTCGTTTTATCTCCCGCCATATCTTTCGATTTGGTTTTCTTCTAACACCAATATACTCTTAATAATAGTAGACTTTAAATTCTTCTTTCTAATCCACAATAGTAATATGCAACTTCTAAAACCAATATAATCTAAATAAACAATCGAACTTAAATTTTTCTGCCTAATCACAATAATTCTCAAATGATTCTAACGCTAATTGTAAAAAATTACTTTTAATCTATTCTATAAATAGAAAAGTATTTTGAAGGGATAATAAAACCTGTTATTTGGGCTTTTTCTTGGGCTCTCTTCCAAAGATAACACGTATCCTTCCTTTTTAATATATTCACAAGTGAACTGCTCCTACCTATCCCAAATTAAACACGTTTATATGTTCACTAAAAAAACGCTTCTCTCTTCTTCCTTCTTCCTTCTACGAAATTAGGGTTTCGTTTCGGTTTTTCTAATCAAAACGACGATGGTGGACTGGTGGTTAATCGGTCTATTTTTCCCGCTAGAACTACACACTGGCATGCGGGTTATTTCTTTCTTCTCCATTAATACACGCAGTGGATTTTATTTCGCACAACCGGGTATGTTTTTTTTTCTTTTCTCTTGATTGATTCCCAATCAATCTCTTCTTTCTTCTGGAACGATTCCCCTGAATCGTTATAGTACTTCCTCTTCTCTGTCTCGGTTCGAATCCTTTGGTTTCTTTCTAAAACGATTCCCTGAATCGTTGTCCTCTTTTTCTGCCTCTTGATTAGCCCCTGAATCAATCGGTTTTGCTTCTCTTCTCCGTTCAATCGCTTGGCTCGATGCCAATTGTTAGTCTAATCTCTTCTATGAACAATCGAATATATGAAATATACTAAGTTTTTATTATAATCAATCATTAGTTTACAAACTTGGTTTACATGGTATTTATAGACCATGAATCGACACAAAACAAAACAACATAACGTTTCACTAATAACTGCCATAACCGAAAAACGGTCATTTACTTTGTTCTTGTCATTCTTAGACCCTATACTTTATACATATACATATATTTGACTTTTCGTATTTGACTTTGACTTTCATTGCTTGACCTTCATGGATTAGATAAATTAGTATCCAATAATCAAGAGGCGACTAAATTGACGCTTATGATGGTCCATTATTTGCTACACACCAGGCATGTCCTCAGCGCACCTGAGCATTTCCTGCAGCCAGTGTCACATACCACGATTAATTGAATCCCATTCAGTTCGAAAGAACCCTAATAATTTAATTTGTACATAACTAAAACTAAAATATCCACTCAGTAAATTGAAGCGTCGTTCTCAATTTTTATCCATATCTTATTTGATAAGAATACTTGATCAACCCAAGGCCTTTGACGTAGGGGTGTTAAAAATTGTTGTTCTAAAAAAAGTAATTGATCAGTGATAACATACCTGATGGCATATCTCGTGGATGCGACTCTGTTGTGCCTGTGCCAAAAAGAAGCCAATGTATTTGATAAGTACTGACCTCACATGGGCCATACATTTTTGCAGCTAAGCTACACCGACATTGATGGACACTTGGTTTTTAATGATGCGGCCCAATACCGGGAGATGTACACTACCCTAAAAAGCAACTCATAAAGTGGCTACGATTATTTTTTTTTATTTACAATGTTGCTAGCTAAATGAAGGAGTCTTTGAACATGTATATTGTACTCATAAAAGTGAATAGAGAAGTCACTTACGCCGTAGTGCAAGCGGTGGATTACTTGATGTTCCCACGTAGAGTATTGTATCATTGTACTCATAAAAGTGAATAGAGAAGTCACTTACGCCGTAGTACAAGCGGTGGATTACTTGATGTTCCCACGTAGAGTATTGTATCATCTACATTCTGTAGAAAGAAACGGTATTGTATTATCTACAAACATGGAGTGAGTCAAGTTATTGCAAATAAAAAAAATTTGTGCTCACCACGGGAAAGTGATCAAATTGTTTGTCGAATCGACAAAAGCTCCATAATCCCGAATGCACTTACAATCTAGAAGACCAGAAAATACATTGAATACTCATTAGTATCTAAAAAACTAATAAAGTTAGAGAATATGTTTTAACAATGAAAACACAATAATACGAAATCTATACTAACTTCACTTATAATTGAAGTCTCAAGCTCCAAAACGAACATCAATTAGAAAAAAACCAACAAAAGTAAAGTATACAAACACGAAAGACCATTGAATTGTTACCTTACCATCAGTTATTAACAGATCTAAAAAGCAATTATCAAAGTATAATTTATGGGTGTTTGATACCTTACTGTTGACAAAAACTATCTCTTCATTGTGTTCATTATTCCAAAACGACTTGAGCTACATACAAAGATATCTGCAAAAACAAAAAAGTAATATGATGAACAACAGGAAGAAGAAAAAGAAAGCAAAGAAAAAAAAACACTCCTAAACACTTTGTTGCCTCACTACGCAAATCCTAGCTTCAAAATTATGGCTTTACCTTAAAAAACTACATACCTCCGTTATACTTTTATCCTTTCCTCGTCCACTCGATAAATTTCAAAACCAACCTTATAATACATATAAATATATAATAATCAAGAAAACCAATATTAAATTTACATACCTTACTGAGTGTTCCAGTTAAGTATAACTGAACATGAATCAACCATAAAGAAAGGAAATCTACAGGCAAAAAACAACACAACTGAAACCCTAAAACTTCTATTTTGATCAAGTATAATTGCAGCGGACTTCATCATTTGGATTTGACGAACTGATAGGTATTAAGGGGTCAAATCACAGGTGGTATGCGTATTTGAAGACACGTGTTTTGGCATTCGACTTTATCCCAAATTGAAGTCGGCACAATGAACTGATAACGATATGAAATTGTTACTGGATCATTCTTGGGCTGAAAGGAACCCCATCATCTGCAAAAAATCTGGCCCAACCAAAAACACATGACCCGGTATGGATTATTTTTTTACGGAGCGGGCACGTTTCCATAGGTCAAGTGACATATATAATATTAGTTCAGGATGCACGGTTCCATAGGTCATTGACAAATGAGTATATATATAATTGTTAGCTGCATCGTTGGAATGCTATTTTTTCTCTTTTAACTCAACATCATTTACTAATAACATAACACTAATCTAAAACTATGTGAACCAAATACACCACTCTATATGACCTATTAAAATTTATTTTCTTTAACTTATGTGGGATTAAAAACTTAGGGGCCGTTTAGTTGGTGAAAATTTTTCTTATTTTTCCATTTTCAAATTCCTAGAGAAGGGATTGGTCTTTCTTCTCTAAAGAAAAGTTGAAAATTTTAAAAACCCGTTTAGATGGATTTATATTTTTCTTCTTAAAGCTCTTTTCAAACATTCATTCTTTTTTAAATCAACTTTCTTTTCCATATTTGATCTTTGTACATTTTTATTCATTTTATACGTTTTTGTACGTTTTCATCCGTTTTTTTCCATTTTTGCAAGTTATCATTTGTTTTTATCCATTTTTATACGTTTCATCCGATATTATTACGTTTTTTTTACATTTTCGTCTGTTTTTTTACGTTTTCATCATATATATTACGTTTTGTCCATTTCTTACGTTTTTACGTTTTCATCCGTTTTTTACGTATTCGTCTGTTTTTTACGTTTTTGTCAATTTTTTTACGTTTTCGTCCGTTTTTTTTTTACGTTTTCGTCTGTTTGTACGTTTTAGTTTGTTTTTACGTTTTAGTCCGGTTTTTACGTATTCGTCCATTTTTTCATTTTGGTCCGTAAAAAAGACAAAAACGTAAAAAAACAAACGAAAACAAACAAAAAAACGGACGAAAATGTAAAAAATGAATAAAACATAAAAAACCGGACAAAACCATAAAAGAAGACGGAGACGTAAAAAAAGGGGACAGAAACGCAAAAAAACATATGAAAACATTAAAAAAAGGGACAAAAATTTAAATAACAAACGAAACGTAAAAAAAATGACGAAATCTTAAAAAAAAAGACGAAAACGTAAAAAAATTGATGAAAACGTAAAAAAATAGACGAAGACGTTAAAAGGGGACGAAAAAGTAAAGTAAAGGGACAAAAACGTAAAAAAATGGACGAAAACGTAAAAAAATGGACGAAAATGTAAAAAACGGACGACAACGTAAAAAAATTGGCAAAAACGGACGAAAAAGTAAAAACATATGAGATGAAAACGTAAAATAACGAACGAAAACGTAAAATAACGGACGAAAACATACAAAAGCAGACGAAAACGTATAAAAAGAACAAAAGCGTGCGAAAACGTACGAAAATAGGCGAAAACGTAATAAAACGGACGAAAACATACAAAAAGAACAAAAACGGGCGAACAAATAAAATAAACGGATCAAAAAACGTATGAAATGAACGAAAACATAAAAAATGGATGAAAACGTAAAACAATGGACAAAAACGTAAAAAAATGAGATAAAAACGTAAAAAAAAACGCACGAAAACGTAAAAAAATGAGATGAAAAGTAAAATAATGGACGAAAACGTAAAAGAACCGACGTAAACGTAAAAAAACGGACGAAAACATTTAAAAACGGACGAAAACGTGCAAAAACGTATGAAATCGGGTAAAAACGTAAGAAAACAGGCAAAAACGTAAAAAGAAGAATAATAACGTAGAAAAACGAGCGAAAACAAAAGAAAACGGACGACATCGTAAAAAAACATATAAAAGCGAAAATAAATGGATTAAAGCATATTAAAAAAGACGTATATAAATTGAGAATGAAAAAAGTGAGAAAAGTGGAAGGAGCTTTTCAAATTTGTAGTTTTTTAGAAAATGAGAATTTTCACATTTTTTAAAAATTGTTGAAAAAAAGTGTAATTAAACGGATTTTCAATTTTTCCCTTTTTATATGAAAAATTTCCGAAAAAAATGAAAAACTTTTCACTAACTAAACAGCCCCTTAGTTTTCAGAAAAGTAACTAGGAACAAAGTTGTTCTCAAGACACAACACATTGTTACTCTTCTAAAGCTATGAGAAAATTGATGCCAAACTCAAATACCTATTTTTAATAGTTCCTAACACATTATATGTGGGAAGCGAGATTGTAAAGAGATTGTAAAGTGTTGCGTAAAAGTGGTTTATTTTAATATTTAGCTCGTCTTCAAAGAGAGTAATAAGTATTTGTCGTTAGAGAGGATAAAAGACTACTATACCAAATCAAGACAACAAGAAATAATCTTTGTGACTATACAAGAAATTCAACAATCTAAGCCATTACCAATGGCACCATTACCAAATCCATAAACCAATATCATTTGTAATAATAACCAATATCGCTTTCGATCAAAAGACTTCAACCAACAGAGCAATTGATAACCATAACGCAAATTACCATACACCAAATTTGATAGTCCCAGACCTTCCAAGATGAGAGTAAAAAAAACTAGTACACCACCTGCACTTCAATAATCCAATATTATAAATCTCGAACCATAAACACCTACATTAGCTAGTAAAATTTTGCTTCTTTGATTCATTTTGGACTAAAATCTTTTTTGTTTTGTTTTGTTTTTGTTTTTGATTTTTATTAAAAAAAACGATAACCAAGCCAAACTTTTCTTTTGTAGCAATGTGATTTGAGTTGGATTTACCCGCAACACAATTTATTCCGAAGATAAATGCTTAGAAAAGTTTATTTTATAATTTGATGAGTGTTAGTTCGTTTATACTTATAATTAAGTCAATTATAAGCAATATCATATTTATCATAATCTGACATCATATACTATAAAAGATGAGTTTGCAATAACCTAACATCATGGCTATGTTTGGCAAGGGTTTATGAGGTGCTTATTGGGGCTTGAGCTTTTAAAGTAAGCCGACAAATAAAATAAATCTTGTTTGTCACACATGCTTATTGTGGCTTACAACTTATTTTAATCCCATAAACTGAGGCTTATACGGGCTTATGGCTAGTTAAATTTAATAAATACTCTTAAAAATATAATGAATTATTATGTAAATGCTGTAAATATATGTGAATTTAATTTGATGTATTTTTATGTGATTTTAAATTAATAAGCTTCAGCTATAACTATTTCACCAAACAACATTATAAAAATATAAATTTCAATTTTTAGCTTATAATAAAAGCTTCAGCTCCAACCATTATGCCAAACATACCCCATATATAAAAAAAGTATACTATTTTAAATGACAAAAAGTTTTAAATTTAACAATAATTGTCATCGTCGACTAACACACATCGTTGGTCTCAATTCATAACGATACACATAAGAGGCAAATAATAGCATAATGTTCAAATCAACTTGTCTTGGCTTTAATCATCCAAAGTATATAAGGAAGCAAAACTTCCTTACTCCAACCAATGTTTTTTTCTTCTCTTATCAAGCTAGAGAAAATTGATACCAAGCTCAAATATGGTTATCTACTGACAATGCAATTGGAGTGGAAATCCTCCATGAATAGTACCTTAATCACCCGAAAATTTCGCCAGATTTATATCGTGTCGTTTTTTATTTAGGTATAGTTTTACTTATATAGTTGTACTAAAATCTATTTTGTTAAACTCATTTTGTTAATAAATACATAACGTGGATAGATTTTTCCCGTAAATTTGGACAAAAATTATCGACTCGGGTTGGGTTGACTAACATCACTTACTTTTAAACACTCGTAATTAATATAGTACAAGTGCATACAATCACTATGTCTAGTATAAAATCTTGAGTCGAAGCTGTTGGCATATAAATATTAATTACGAGTTGGATATCACCCGCAATACAATTAACTCCGAAGAAAAAAATATTGTATAATTTGGATGAGTGTTGTTCATTATGGTTATAATTAAGCCAATTATAAGTAATGTTAGATTTATCATAAGCTAACAACATATATATAGAAAGATAAACAACTTAAAATGACAAAAAATTGTTAAATTACAGTAATTGTCATCTATGTGTACATCGTTGGTTTTTATTTTAAAGATATCAAAAAGTTGTCAAATTACAACAACTGTTGACTTTGTGTTATTCAAATCGTTGGTCTAACGATACGATTATCACAAAGACAACAACATAATGTTTATTTCAACTTATCACCCTTTTAAACACCCTAAGTGTATAAAGAAGTAAAACTTCATTCCTCCAACCAATGTGGGATTCAAAACATAAAACAAGTCTCACAAAAATAACCCTATAAAAAGTTGTTCTAGTGACATGACACCTTTTATTGCCGTAATCATATATGGTGTATGTTCACACTGTTTTCTTCTTCTCTGATCAAGCTAAAGAAAAGTGATACCAAATTCGAATTAGGTTGTTTAGTGACAATGCATTTGGAGTTTGTTTTCTTCTTCTCTGATCAAGCTAAAGAAAAGTGATACCAAATACGTATTAGGTTGTTTAGTGACAATGCATTTGGAGTTGGATATCCTTCATGGATGTACCTCAATCAACCGAAAATTTGTACAAACTTATATCATATCGTTTTGATTTTCTTTATTTTTACTTATACAAAACCCGGTTACCAATTGCATATGTTGTTGGTTGCGAAGAGCGGTTGAGTTTAATATTGAGCTGGAGCATTTGTTTTGCGTATATTCCTTACAGCTTTACATGTCATTTTCTATCGAGTTATAAAAAGGTTACATATTCATTTTCCATTGAGTTAAAGGCTTCTAAGGGCTAAGGATATGTAGAAAATTGGTTTGTTTTTAGATCCCATTTTTAGTTAATCAAGCGAAAATAGAGGAAGATGTCAACCAGAAATTTGCTTAAGTCCATTATGCTTTCGATCGGTTAACCAGCAGAGCAATTAATAACCATAATGCAAATTACCATACATCGACTTGAATAGTCCCTAAAACCTACCAACATTAGAGTAGAAAAAACTAGTATAATGGAGCACATGAACTTTAATACTCCAATATCACAAAACTCATACCATATACACCTATGTTAGCTAGTAAAATTCCGTTTCTTTGATTCTTGTGGAACTAAAATGATTTTTTTTTTTTTCTTTATAAGTGAGGGAACCATGCCAAAATTTGTAATAAATTTTTCCCTTTAGAAGCTATTAGAAGTATGATACTTAAACACGTGTATTTAGTGTCAATGTTTGGAGTTGGATATCTCCCGCAACACAATTTATTCCGAAGATAAATGCGAAGAAAAGATTATTGTATAATTTTGATGAGTGTTAGTTAATATATATAATGTGAAATGTTGAAAAAAATTAAAAAAAAAATGTTAAAACAATTAATTATGACGCATATGTTTCAAAAGGAAACTATTACTACACATCAAAAACCGGGTTGACCCTGGACGCTTCAAACCCGACTGGTTGACTCGGTTTAACTTGACCCATTTTTTCGACCCAACCCGTCGTTTTATCTTGACCCGTTTTTTGACCGGAAGGTTTTCACCGGTTGAACCACCAGGTTCAAAACATTATGCGTAATCCCCAAATCCTCAAACTTTTATTATTTTACGTTTATAACCCATAAACTCTTTTTATCACAAAAACTATCAACGACATAAAATTGTCTAGTATATACAAAAAGATAGACTACTTATTATGAAAATAGTTGTTAATTTACGTTCGTTACTATCGCAATGCTAGACATCCCGTTTATTACAAAAAGATAGACTACTTATTAGAGTTTACAGTTATGCAAAGTTGATTGTAAAAATGTCTTACGAGGCAACACATAAATATAGAAACATAAACTTTGTAATAATGGTCGCAATCTTGCAACATGACATGTCTCATCTTTGGGATGTATGAACTTTGTTTGAATATCAAATACATGTTTTATCATTCACATTCTCCGCTAAAAATTGGACAAAGTGATCAACTATTCATCCGAAAATAGTCCTTAAACGCATGATGATTAGCTTCTAAAATTAAGTTTAAAAAAACAAGTCCTAATAAGGAGTTGCCAAACACCAAATGTGTAGTAAGGTCGTATGCCCTTGATCTAGAGATTTCACCCAAAGGAGAATATATTATATATCAATGCATAGACGGAACTTGACAAGTTTAACTAAAATGGCCAAATTGTAATTATATTTATTTTAGGAGGGCCGGATTACATTTTCATTTAAGATTCGTACTTATAATGCCTACTACTATTATATTTAAAGGTTTAAAGTGTACTTGTGACTAAAAATTTTGAGAGAGCCACAACCCCTCCCGACCCCTAATAAGTTCCATCCATGTATCAATGAGCAAGCAAATCTCGGAAAATGTCAAATATTTTGGCAATTTCTACCCAAAATGATATAATAATAATAATGATAACAATAATATTTTGGCAATCTCTGTACTTTTAATGTGAATATGGATATTGACCTTTTGAGTAACCCTAGCGAAGTCGCTGCCCCCAAACTTATGAAGAAATTGGCAGATATATATTTCGGTCGGGTTTTCCAAACTGTTGAATCTACTTTCCATCTTTCCCCTCGACAGATGGCGTTATGGAGTTCTTTAAAGGAGGATCACACCTCGGATTGGCTTAGGGTGGCTCCGATATCTGGATTGGGACAAACTATGAATGCCAGGGCTTATCGTTGTGTACTGTGTTATCGTTTGGGTGTTCCTCTTTTCACGTTCGTGTACCTTGTTCACTTGCTCGCTCTAGGGTTTTCCGGAGATATTTACGGGGATCACGCTGTTTCGTCTGCGGGTATTATTGGCATTAAACATCGTCACAACCTTGTGCGCGATGTTCTTGTTGATATATGCTCTCGTCGGGATTTCCGCTCGCAAGGAGGTGGATATTGGGCTTTTGGAGATGGAGACAGATCTTTGCGACCGTCTGACATATTACTCTACTCTTGGGATAGCGGACGCGACGTATGTGTTGATCTTACGGGTTCGTCGCCTTTGACGCAATCCGGTTGATTGATTTTATACCGAGGCGAGCGATCTGTGATGCTTTACGCATGCACCGCAAACGGGTCAAGTACGATGCTAAATGTGCGGATATTGGATATGGGTTTCTCCCCTTCTCTTTTTCTTCCTTTGGAGAACTTGAGAAAGATGCAGTCACCTTACTTAAGCGTGTTCGACGTTTCTCTATGACCCAGGACATTGGAGCGCGTGCAGCAGTTCATATCTTTAATAGGATTGGTTTTACCATTGCTAGAGGTGTGGGGGCTCAGTTGGTTTCGAGGCTCCCCACCAATCTTTTGTAATCCTATGAGTTTTTAATAAAAGTGTGATTATAATAATAATAATAATAATAATAATAATAATAATAAAATAAAATAACTACCTAAAATGTCAAAAAGTTGTTATTTCACATTAATTACTACTACCATTTTCTACCACGGAAACGACATACAACCGACATCAGATAGCAACATAATTTTTAAAGGTTTAAAGTGTACTTGTGACTAAAAATTTTGAGAGAGCCACAACCCCTCCCGACCCCTAATAAGTTCCATCCATGTATCAATGAGCAAGCAAACCTCGGAAAATGTCAAATATTTGGCAATTTCTACCCAAAATGATATAATAATAATAATAATAATAATAATAATAATAAAATAAAATAACTACCTAAAATGTCAAAAAGTTGTTATTTCACATTAATTACTACTACCATTTTCTACCACGGAAACGACATACAACCGACATCAGATAGCAACATAATTTTTATTTCAAGTTCTTCAAAATTTTAAACACCTGAAGTATATAATGAAGCAAAATTTCATTACTCCAACCTATGTGGGATTCAAACTTTAGGACAAGTCTCACACAACTAGCCCCAAAAAATAGTTGCTCCATGGTCACATATTGTTTTCTTCTTCTCTTATCTCAAGCTAGAGAAAATTGATACCAAGCTCGAATATGGTTATCTAGTGGCAATGCAATTGGAGGTGGAAGTCCTCCATGAATAATACCTCAATCATCTGAAAATTTGGCCAAATCTATATCGTATCTTTTGATTTAGTTTTACTATAGTCGTACTAAAAACTATTTTGCTAAACTCGTAGACCGTCATAATAAGATGCCAACCTTTCTTTACATAAATTGTTAATAAAAAGAGAATATGGATAGTTTTTTCCTATAAATTTGGACAAAAGTTATCGTCTCGTGTTGGGTTGACTAACATCACTTAGTTTTAAACACTAGTCATTAATACATTCCAAGTGCATACAATCACGATGTCAAAAACAGTATGAAATCATGAGTCAAAGTTGTTGGCATATAAATTTTGGCCCAAGCAACAAAATCACTTAAGTTAGGCATACACAAAACTGAGAACTTTTACGAACGACTAATTTTGGTACGACTAAGTACCAACAGCTATTATATTTGGAGCTAGTACATACAAATTTCGAAATGAATATACGATAACTATGTCTAAATTCTAAAATAGTATGAAATCACGAGTCAGCCCTTTGTGGTATCAACTTCAAAATGATTAAAAAAAAAATGATAATTCATATGAAGTGTTAGAAAATTATGTCTTATACTATTTTATTTTTATCTTTTAACAGTATCCGACATCATGTACCAACAACATAACACTAATCTCAAACTATGTGAACCAAATACACCACTGTATATGATCTATCAAAATTCCTTTCTTGAACCCATGTGGGACTAAATACGGTTTTCAGAAAAGTAATCGGGAACAAAGTTGTTCTCAAGACATAACACATTGTTACTCAAATACATATTTTAATAGTTCCTAACACATTATGTGGCTACAATGAGAAAATCTTTGTGACTATACTGAAAACTCAACAATCTGAGCCATATTCGATTTTGAGTTGATCTAACAAGAAGAGTGGAAGAGCAGATTAAAAAAAGCACCATTACCAAATCCATAAATCAATATCATTTGTAATGATAACCAATATCGCTTTCGATCAAATGACTTCAACCAGAAGAGCAATTGATATAATGTATTGTACAACTCGTCATGCACGCACATCAATAACCAATGACATCACATCATAATATCATATAAATAAATCAGAGAACATATAAAGCAGTAGGAGAAAAAAGATAAGCCTAATTGAAATGTAAAAAGTTGTTAAATTATAGTATAAAGTGTTATCTGTGCAGCACACAATCAATTGTAGTACAGTAAAACCTCTATAAATTAATAATGTTGGAATCAGAATATTTTATTTTAATTTAGCGAGATATTATTATATCGATAAATTAATAATTTATTAATTTAAAGTGATTTTACGTATGGCCTTTAAATTTTCAAGTCTAATATAATAGCTAGTTACAATATATATTCATTAGAGACAAAAAATAAATTTGAAAAATAAGTTTCAATTAACATTTTATAAATTCTCATTTACATTTTATGAAAATAAAATTAACACCTTTTGTTGCAATACGAGAATACAACGCACCAACTCTTTAGTGCAATAAGGAGATTTCAAGATAAACTCAATATAGATTTGAAGTTCAACAAAAAACAAGTAATTATGGATTCATTTTTTACTAAACAATCTTATAATTTTGAAGTGTATCTCTCTCTCACACACATATATATACATGTATATGAAATTTTTAGTAATTATTAATTTATAGTTTCGTTGGGACTAATATATCTACACTTGGGATTCAAAAAAATTATTATTTTATTATTTTATCGATTGGTCTAAATTTGTACTTGTCTTAAGTTTATTAATTTATAGAAGTTTTACTATAATTTTTAAATTTAAATGGATTGTGAGCGCTAAGGATAACAAGATGATACTTGTTTCACCTTATGAATGCTTTTTCCACCAAGCTATATAACGAAGCAACATTTTATCCCTATAAACAATGTGGGATTCAAAAATTAAAACAAGTTTCACAAAAGTAGGCCACAAAATAGTTGCTCTAAAGGCATATACTCATATATATGCTCACATTGTTTTTTCCTGAAGCTAGAGACAACTGATAGAAACACAAATACGAGTATTTGGTGACAATGCAATTGGAGTTGGATATCCTCCATGGATATATAGTGACTCAATCACCCGAAAATTTGGTCAAACTTATATCGTAATGTTTTGATTTTCTTTATTTCTTTATTTGCCAATTGCATATGTTGTTGGATGCGAGATTGAGCTTGAGTCTCAAGAGTGTGTTAAGTATTCGTTTTGTGCACATTCCTTACAACATATAATTGGGGATTACTGAGCTTAAGTTCAGTAATGTTATCCTTAGCATGTGACGACACAGATATCACGAGTGCCAACCCATATCATAGTGTTAATCTTTTTGGTAAGGTGGAAATTAAACCGCCGAACAATAAGTTTTAGGTATAGTTTGTGATCTATATGTTGTCATATTTCAAGTGCGTTAAAGACCAAGCTCTTTCTTCCCATGGTTTTGGGATACATCACCTCAGCAGTATTTTGCAAGGGTATACAAAGTAGTTTACTTGAGTGGTTCGACTAGCTAAACTTAACAAGATTGACAAAAGTCTCTTATCATTGATTCTTTTTTATATATTCTTATGTGGTTTCTGATATCCAATTAAATACTTGACTATTTCATGCAAATACTGATAAAAGGTCTTTTCAAAGGAATCATATTAATCACTGTTCTACAATGCACCATAACATGTATTTTGATGAAGATACTCAGACTGGTTAAACTTGATTCATTCATACTACTAGAGCAGTCTTTAGGATATCAATAGAGCACTATTTGCGGGTAGGAGTATCAGAAAGCCCTTATGATTGGACATGCGGGCTATTTAATAAAGTGCATCCTGCCTGCATAAGTATCATTTTTACAGAATTAGCTAGCATATATCAAGACTTTTTGATATACTTTAACTAGTATTAGAGACGGATTGTTTATAGGTATTGAAACCACTATAGTCAAATTACCATTCCATAAGGAAAGGAACGCGATAGTTACCGAACAGAGCAATAGAAGGTAATTTTTTAATCCTTTTCAAATTGAGAGCTCAAGATGAGAAAGTTGAAGTAGCTTTATACGAAAGCAGTTATTAGAAGCAAGTCAAGGTTAGCACCAATATAGATACCCTGTGATATTAAGTCTACAATGTTTTGGATATAAGTTATCTGGACGTAGCTTTTCGAGGAATCAATCTATTAATACCTGTATACCCTCATTTCATGGCCACTTTCACTTGTATATGGTCACAGAGGAAACAAAAGTTAGTCACGTATTTTATCAATTAAGAAAGCAAATATTTATCGGTATTTTTTGTAATGTGTATGTGGTATTATTGCAAGTCCATTATACCATGCTCGCTGCTTGCATTCACTACCTCTATTTCTCAGTTATTTCATTGAGCTTCATTAAACGTAAGTTGGTGTCTTGGGGTGTTAAAGACCAAGCTTGAATAGCCTAACCTTTAAATATGTATGTATTTTCGGCGTGTTTGTGATCTATATGTTGTCATTTTTCAAGTGCGTTAAAGACCAAGCTCTTTGGTCTTTCGTGCAGTAGCATTCACTGCCTTTACTTCTCGAAGCTTTATTATATGTAGATTGGTGTCTTGGGGTGTTTTAATTCTGATTTTAGTATTTTATCCAAACAGGAGACACAGGGCTGTTTATCCAGTTTCATTGGAAGGCAAAGGAAGTGCATCAACCACAAGACCTGTTGATGGGCTATACCCCACCCGAGATGTACAGTCACTTTGGTCATATGAATGAAAAAAAGTAAAAAAAGACTAACGTATGAGAGACATGTTTCTTTCTGTTCCGAAGAGGAAATCAATCAGCCTCTTTTGGAGGAAAGTTTTAGAATATTGGATGCATGCATTGTATCCTCCTCTCTTCTTTATTAGCCAGATTTAATTACATTCTCTCTTACAGAAATCAATACAAGTGACGTGCGTCACGTGCAGGTAAAACAATTTACATCTTACCTTTTATGCGTTATATGGTTTCCATATCTTGTCTGATCAAGCATGTGACGACACAAAGGTCACGAGTCCCAACCCATATCAAAGTATTAAACCTTTTGCTAAGTTGGAAATAAATCTGCTGAACATTATCTAAGGCTATGCCCTGATCATATTTTTAGGTAGAGTTAAGACTTGAGATACGTTGTTAGTTCAGTTATAGAATGCGACCCAATTTGCATCCAGTGTGGCGTATTCTCAATAGGTTTTCTAGCCATTATGGTAGGAGTGGCAAGTTCGGTGGCATGTCAAAACAGGTAGTTTTATAGGAATCGGGTACTCGGGTTGGGTTGACCAGAAATGGATAGTTTTGCAATCCAAAAAAATATTAGTTTTGCAATCAAAAAAAAAGATTGCTTTATAAGCAATATAGATATCAGATTAATATAGTTATCATTAAGTCAATTATAAGCAATATCAGATTTATCATAAGCTAATGTCATTTAAAAAGACTACTTCATTTTAAAATTAGTGTTTGAAATATAACCATATTGTTCATTACCATTGCCATATGGTTACACACAAAGACAACAACGTAATGATTATTTCAACTTGTAACTATTACGAACACCCAAAGTATATAAGGATGCAAAATTTCATTCTTCTGAACGATGTGGGATTCAAAACTTGAAAAAGTTCTCACACAAGTAGTCCCATAAATAAGTTGCTTTAAACACATAACACCTTCTTTTTTTTCGTGATCAAAGATTAAATATGTTTTTTCACACATTGTTTTTCTTCTCTTATCAAACTAGAGAAAGGTGATACCAAACTCAAAATGGTTATTTAGTGCCAATGCATTTGGAGTAGGATATCCCTCCATGGATAGTACCTCAATCACCCAAAAACTTGTCAAACTTATATCACATTGTTTTGATTTAGTTTTAGTTTTACTTATAGCAAAGCCAATTACCAATTGCATATGTAATATATTGATGGTCGCAAGAAGCGTTGAGCTTGAGTCTCAAAAGTGTGCTAAGTATCCGTTTTGTGCATATTCATTACAGATTTACTGGTCATTTTCTATCGATTTATAAATGGAATGCTTTTGTGTTTATAGTTCATTACAGCTTTATGCAATGTTTAGGTTTTCTTAAAGGGTTTTAAGGGATCGAGATATGTAAAAAACTTGTCTTCTTTATCAAGTTCACTATTTTTATCCTTAGCAAGTGATGACACAAAGATCACGAGTCCCAACGCATATCATAGTGTTAATCTTTTTGGTATGGTGGAAATAAATCTGCTAAACAAAATATAGGACTACGTCCTAATCATAACTTTTAGGTTGTGTTAAGACACATTGTTTATTTAAGTTATAGAATGCGACACAATTTGCATCCATTATTGCGTATTCTCTGTGTTGAGTTTATAATACATGACATACAATAAAACATGTAGACATCAAGAGTACACAGCGGAAGACTTAAGATCATAACAAATAAATAATTAACTGAAAGTATGCGTAACGTACCTCTTGCGAATGTCAGATCTCTTGAACATAACAAAGAAGTGGTTTAAAGAGTTGTCCCTTACCGTTTTACAACTCAAACCAATTGGTGTAAGAATAGTGTCTTACTACCACGTTCTTGTACACACGAATTAACCAACGAATCAAGCGATTGCTAGATCTAACACAAGTCCTTGTTTTATGAAAAAACAAAACCAAACTCCCTAACAAGGGGTGTTCGGCCGAGAATTGCAAGAGAGAGGAGAGATCTAGGGTTAATTCAATGCACAAAGTTATGAAAAACCCTAGAAACTAGCCTTGTTTATATAGTGTATGGAAACCTTTGGGAACAAGTTAGGGCTTGGGTTGAGAACCCTCCCTTTGGCCGGCCATGATACAAGCCCAAGAGAAAACCCAAAACTTTTCCATTTCAAGATTTTCCATTACTAGTCCTTTCTCTTTTCATTTAACGGTCGTTAGTCATTTTTCCGTTAAATACTTAACGATCGTTAAACGGACTTAATGTGCAATAATTAATCGTAAATATTAACATTAATTATTTAACTTTAATTCTCATTCGCTAATGTGTGCAATCCTGTGGTCACGCGTTCGAATCCGGACATTCACGTTTTATAAATATATTCATATTCCAACAACTCCCACTTGGATATGTTTACAAAACGTGTAATGACATTGGTTAGCGTCTAGCAACACGCCAATGCCTCCGGTACAACTCGTGTATGGTTTTCTGGAGAAAAACCAAGTTTCGATGATTCATCATCATATTCATCCTTTTGTTTCTAATACCATGTTAATAAGAATATGGATCTTACTCATTTCTTAATTAACTATTATGTTTCTCGCTTTATGTGATTGATCAAGATTACCAATTCTTCTGAACATATTCCAGAAGACCTTGGACATGGCCATGCAAACATCTTGACAACCCTACGAGGGCCCCAGCAGTATTATACTTCAAAATAAATTTGAAGAAAACAAATCCCATTTTGACTACGAGCAGAATTAATTAATTTCGCAACATTTCTGAAAACAACCCTTATAACCACCAGTTACGTATAGCGTTAGATTGCTTCACAGAAATGCACTACATCCATGACAGTTCTCTGGTATCTCAAGTCAGAGGATAAATATTCATGATGTACTTAATGACTAAGATCCATAAAGTATCATCATGTGGGTGGGATAAGTCCTATACTCAATTCATTGAATATCATCTGAAATTAGTCATGCTACGCATCAATATACTTTCAAGTATATTCTAACTAATACTCAGATTTGTCTTAATTCAATATCATTCCCATGTTATTGATTGACAACGAACTATTTAGAATAACTTAAGTTATTCAAGGATTTAAACATGCAAATATAGGATAACATCATAATAAATGAATAATAAACGTAACAAAATACTTTATTTCATTTGAATAATAATGTTTACAATATCCTTTATCCAAATACTAAATAGATCAATGCATGATAATTCTTAGTTAATGAATTTTGCCTCAAGTCATGATAATCATACTTGTTGACAAGGCATAATTTCAACTAACTTTGATCCATAGGAATTTTGAGAATACTTATTTCAAGAATTCAATAAGTGAATTTCTTGTATATGTTTACACATATCTTGATATTGTCATATCATTCCATAAGGTGCGTGATAAGCTTAACCACCCTTTTATGACAATAATCTTTCAAAACTTTAAAGTTTTAAAGTATTCTTTATTCTTTACTGTATAATGCAACTATGCTCTTAGTTGAGCATAACTAGTCAACATGGTCATCAAAGATACCATGACTAGAATTGAGTGTCATCTCAATTATACCAGCATCATTGTGTACAACAATATGCTCTTTAAACATCCGTAAACTTCGAACAGTTATAGTGTAATGTTGGTGCCTACCAAAACTCAAGTTTGTTGGCAATGACAATTATGAAATAATTGCCATATTTTCATACATTGCAGACTATGGAATGTAATTCTAAATCCCAACATATTCCTTTTAAAATATTTATTACACTAACAACTTTCAATGTTGTCAAACCATCTTGTAATCAAGCATGACACAACAATCTTACAACATGATGTACATGATGAATCTTCAAGTTAGACTTTAAGATCTCATTATATATCCATCATGTTCTATTAGACTCATTTATATACCGCATATGTTTATAATAATAAACATATATTCCAAGGTTGTATGTCTTATTTCCAAATCTTACAAACGAAGTTTCATTCACAATTAAAACTTAATTTAGGTGGAATGTAGTTGCCCATACAACATATAAGATTTAAGGAAATAATACTCCCACTAGCTTTCAGGAATACTTATGAGCTATCTTATTTTAATTTTTTTTAAATCAAACATGGATTTAATATTAAGCATAAGAATCATCTCATAGATGCATGCATATATCCATTCATGGATTCTTGCAGTTTGTATATATTCAAATATTATTTGAATTCATAAAACTACTTTGTATTACTTATCGTCCTCGCAAACGTAATTCCACAACAAAGAGTTTTGATATTCATTTTCAAAATTCCATATCAATGAAACTAAGTATGACAATTATAATCTTTATACTTTTATTTAATGTATCTAGAAAATAATATTCAATCATAGTTAATTGCTTAAATATGATTAATATTATTATCACTAGACATGCATTAAATATGTGTACAATATTGTTCATATGATTTCTACATAAAGATTTAAACCACTAGGGTTTCCATCCTTTAAAGAAACTCATATTCATTATTAAGATAAACCAAGTATCTAAAGTTGATTATCTTTATGGACAGCATCTCAACATTCATAGTATGATTGATTTACCACAATTAAACATTTGGTAAATTCATCATCATGATGAACAAGCTTACCATGATCCTGTAACTCATAATCCTCAACATATTAAATATCTGAGATATCCTTACGGATCTATGAATGACAATTCCATCATATTGAGGTCTATCATTTACATGTTTAAACTCATCATGATATTTGCTAGTGTATTTTAGAAGATTATGTATTTTGTAATTTAATCTTTCAAGATCTAAACAAAACTCCCACTTGCCTTTAACAATTTAAAGATTACCTTTAAATAGTTTAGCAAGTAGAGCAACAATAGTTTAACAAATTTAGAACTTCATTATAAGACTTAAGGTGATTCATCACTTTCCATAAAAATGGTGTCTTATTAATCTTCTAGGTTGGAGTCTTATTGAGTATATTCAATCTATACTCAATCTACTAACCTTGATAACTTTTGGAAGAAACTATAGTTATCTTGAATCAAACAATGCCAATAAATTTTGATTCTTCTAACTGAACATACCATAAGACTATGGTATTTCATTAGAATTAATATTGTAAGATTAATCTAACAATATTTAAGAGAACCATCTACTCTTTGGTTTATCCTATTTACCAACAAAGTAAAACTTAATGGTACAATAGAATTACCAAATCAATTGCATGCATTATAACTCAAGTATTTTTGACCAAGTCAAAAAACATAACAGTTATAATCCCACTATACGTTATAAGTCATTGATCAACTCATTGACTTCATGTATATGTCTTAAAACATAGCAAGTTAACGTCTTACTTTATATTGTAAGTCTTGTATTAAAAGACTTCATGTTTGTGACTTTACAAAATCATAAACATATATAATTAAAGTAATTATGAACACCACCACGGGTTTCAATTAATAATTTCAAGTTAATATTTACTATATATATTTAAGTCATTCAACGAATACATAAATTCCTAAAATCAAAGTAGTATTAGATTACTTCATTTAATTATGTCATTTCATGAAATGTTCAACGTAAGAAACTGCAATATCATCCATGCTCGTTCTCACGACATGTGGATATTTTACCTTGGTCTATAATCTAGTTCACGTTCTCACGTAACATAAATTGCAACAACAAGTGTTTCTTAAATATTGAATGACATAAATATTTAAAATAAAGTAGTCTTTGTTATCATCTTGACACATGTTATTAATAGGGCAATCATACACATTTAAATGTATAATTTCTATTAGAACGTTACTCTCTTACCTTGCGGTCAAGAGAATCCATTTAAATCATCTTTATATGTGTTGTATCTTGCACACAATAAAGATTTCTCACACTTGTGCTTGGAACAACATCATGTAGCAGATAAACAACACGATACACGTTCGTTTATTTGATTAATATGATTTGTGTCATAGATATAACAAGTAGATGTAGAACTATATTGTTTAGTAAGGAAACGTACACGACTATCCTTAAAAACATAAGTGTCTACAATTTGTAAGTAATTATCTTTGAAGATAATCTGGGTTACTACACAAGAAATAAGGCTTGTAGCTCCCACTGAATTAGAAATCAATAAAAAAAAAACTTCTTATTCAGTAATGCAACGCAAATGCTCCCACTGAATCTGACAACATTGTAAGTGTTGCATAACCAGTGAAAACAACTTGCTTGCTTTTTACTTTCCTACACCTTTGAAGAACCATACGTAATCATTACTTACGTACTAAAAGGTGTATTCTACTCTATGAATGATGGGTTATTCATCAATGTTATTAACTTGAAAAATTGGGTATGCAATTTCTTCCTTAACAGGCCTATCATGCCCATACTGGTATGTAGCACATTTAAAGGCTAAAGCAAAACAACTAGATAAAATATGCTAGTTTGCCTTTTACCAATTTTCGCGGTAATTTTGTCTAGCTTCTAATTTTGTAACTCATATACATGTTTTCCAGTTAACCAACATTCATGTTTGTTACAAAAGGATTCATTCAACAAATGAGGGTAATGAAATCTTTATAGAAAATATGATGTGCAATTCATTGCTATGAGTTACATTAGAATTTATACAATTCAAATGTTCCTATTATATCTTTCTCATTAATGAAAAGGAATAGGATTGAGTCTCATGCTTCTCTCATGGAAAAGAGACTTCGTTTGTCTTTTCGGTAAATTATTCTCGATCAAACATTTGTTTGAAAGCAGAATGGATCAATTTATTGATCAAAGACTAAAGCTCGTTTACGGTTAAATGTTGCATTTATACATTCAAAAGAATTACAAAATTCAATTTTAGTATTTTCGATAATTAACCTTTTCAAGAAAATTAAATACCCATGGTTCATAAACATATAACCATTTAATTTTCACTGAAAACTAGGATCTAAATTGACATAGTTTCATCACATCAGTTGATCTGCTAGTAATGAAATTATTCAAAATGGTACGAGTCGAACCTCAATTGCCAATTTTCAAATTTGCAACTCCTAGATTTATGGGATTTACATTTAGCCAATTTCAATTGCCATGTAAACATGTTTTATCCCCATCTTATGCCTTGAGTTGCTAGTTCTCACTACAAACCTCAATTAAGTTGTCCAACTTAAGAAACTGCAAAATCATCTATGCCCGTTCTCACGTCACGTGGATATTTTACCCTTTGATTACGATCTAAATCACGTTCTCATGAAAATAAAAAATAATCTCAGGTGTTTCCGTTTCGTTGGATGGCATACAACTTAAATTAAAGGGTAATAATTTTGATGTCAAATCAAATATGTACGAAGATGTCATGCATTCATCTTCGTAGCATAGATTTTATTAAAACATTTATATCCTTGTTTTAATGTTTAAGCTTTTCATCATCAAACTTTAATCGAGGTATTGGATTCACCAATCAAGGAATTTAGTGTTAATTATCATCCATTATACCGTACTTTTGCATAAGTGTAAACACTTAGTGTTTCGGGTAATTACCACCGAAATGGCGCATGAAATTAAAACTAATTCGCCCTTAAGATGAGCTTGCACATATAATGGCTTACTAAGTAGCTCCATTCGAACTTACAGGGGGCAGAGGACCAGGTAAGCGCTAAAGCATAACCTTAGACATCTTTTCAGTGTGACTGTGCTCACTTCTTTATTAACCCCTTTATAGTTCATTCTAGTGGGTGAGCCGTTCAGACCATTTGTACCAAAGTCACCAACTAATTAAACGATTATGATTACTATACTTAAAAATACATGTTTCACCATTGTTTAGGTCAGTTTATTTTTCTTGTAAAAATACCCTTGTTACACATAACAAACAAGCAAGTATTTAAAAAATAAACATATAAACAATGAATGCATAACAAAAAATAAATCATTCATATCAAATAGCCACATGCAAACCTTTTGATAAATCTTATTAATAATCAATTCTAGATCTGTCAATATGTACATGTTTAATTAAGACTTTCACCCGTTTGACATAATGTACAAGGTGAGCCACATGCATCGATTCATCGATTGCGTAAGTCAAAATTAAACACATACCACATAGCACATAATTGATTAATTAATAATTATTGAGGTATTCCCCAATTTAAGATCTATAATAATATTTAGTGTATATCACTTAATCAAAGATCCATGATATAACATGCATGTAATTATCATGGACATAAATTACACTTAACAATTAATGCAATTAAACAGAGTTACGCAATACACATAAAATTGCATGCATCCTAGGGTTTCTAATCCAATTAAAACTTTAGTTTACAAAACCCTAATTAGGGCACCAAAAGAACGCCCCCCCTAAAAAATTAGGGTTTAGGTTTTGCAAACCATAGATCTACGCATACAAATAATAACACAATCATGTTTATTTTAATTATGTGTTTCAGTAATTAATTACTTGTTATACAAGACTCGTGATGCCACTGTTGAGTTTATAATACATGACATACAATAAAACATGTAGACATCAAGAGTACACAGCGGAAGGCTTAAGATCATAACAAATAAATAATTAACTGAAAGTATGCGTAACGTACCTCTTGCGAATGTCAGATCTCTTGAACAAAACAAAGAAGTGGTTTAAAGAGTTGTCCCTTACCGTTTTACAACTCAAACCAATTGGTGTAAGAATAGTGTCTTACTACCACGTTCTTGTACACACGAATTAACCAAGGAATCAAGCAATTGCTAGATCTAACACAAGTCCTTGTTTTATGGAAAAACAAAACCAAACTCCCTAACAAGGGGTGTTCGGCTGAGAATTGCAAGAGAGAGGAGAGGAGAGATCTAGGGTTAATTCAATGCACAAAGTTATGAAAAACCCTAGAACCTAGCCTTGTTTATATAGTGTATGGAAACCTTTGGGAAAAAGTTAGGGCTTGGGTTGAGAACCCTCCCCTTGGCCGGCCATGATACAAGCCCAAAAGAAAACCCAAAACTTTTCCATTTCAAGATTTTTCATTACTAGTCCTTTCTCTTTTCATTTAACGGACGTTAGTCATTTTTCCGTTAAATACTTAACGATCGTTAAACAGACTTAATGTGCAATAATTAATCGTAAACATTAACATTAATTATTTAACTTTAATTCTCATTCGCTAATGTGTGCAATCCCGTGGTCACGAGTTCGAATCCGGACATTCACGTTTTATAAATATATTCATATTCCAACACTCTGTAGGTTTTCTAACCGTTATGGTAGGAGTGGGGGTTGCAGGTTCGGTGACATGTCAAAACATGTAGTTTTTTGTAGGAGTCAGGTACTCAGGTTGGTTTGACCCAAATCTGTTCTATAATACTCTTTTATGAACATGTCTCAAATATGATTATTTATCTCTTCTAATTACGATAAATGATAGGTAGAGTGCTAGCACTTATTGTTGCTATCTGTTCTCGCTGTATACAGGTTCATGGTCTTGTGTAAAATCAGGATTGTAATAGTCAATCCTTTGTGGTATTAATTTCAAAATGATAAAAAGTTGAGAATTTTATATGAACTGTTAGCCAATGCAGTCTTAATACTATTCTTTTCTCTTTTAACAGCATTCGACATAATGAAAAAAGTTGTCAATTTACATTAATTACTATCCCAGTTCATAGCTTTACATGTCATTTTCTATCGAGTTTTAAAAAGGTTACGTATTAATTTTCTATCGAGTTAAAGGCTTCTAAGGGTTCGGGATATGTAGAAAATTGGTTTGTTTTCAGATCCGACGCTTAGTTAATCAAGCAAAAAGAGGGGAAGACTTCAAGAAGAAATTTGCTTAACTCCATAATGCTTTTGATTAAAAGACTTCAACCAGCAAAGCAATTGATAACCATAACGCAAATTACCAGACATCAAGTTCTGTTATTTTCACAAGTCTCACACAACTAGCCCGATAATATATATGTTATTTTCACACATTATTTTTTTCCCTTCTCTTGAGAAGATTGATACCAAACTGAAATAGAACCTCAATAACTCAAAAATCTGTCCGAACTGATATCGTATCATTTTGATTAGTTTTATTTTTACTTATAGTTATACTAAAGCCGATTACAAACTATATATGTTGTTGGTTGCAAGAAGCGGTTGAATTTGATATTGAGCTTTAGTCTCAAGAGTGTGTTAAGTACGTAGTATTTGTTTTACATATAGTGGTTACTATTTTACTGGTCAATGTCTGGGGAGTTATAAAAACGTTACGTACTCATTTTGCTTTCTTAAGGTACGTGTAGTTCTACAACATGACAAATGGAATGCATTTGTGTTTACAGTGCTTTCTGCAGTGGTTTATTTTCGGATCTTTTATGGCTAGTTTATGTTTTCTTAAAGGCTTCTAATGGCTCGAGATATGTAGAAATTTGGTCTTCATTATAAAGTTCAATGAATTTATTCCTAGCATGCATACTACAGTTTTCTTCACGTCATTGTGCCCAAGCGTTTTTCTTGTTATTTGTTTCTATGTTTTAGGATTCAGGTATAATTCTTAGCCTTTTATTACGTTTTCTTCTTTTTTTATAGGAGTCTTAATTCTTAATTCGTGTCACGTATGTTGACAATATTGAAATGCATAAACAGTTGTTCCCTGCATTCTGTTGCTTTTCGTTTAAGTTTTTTTTTCCTTCAAGTGACTATGCCTAGATGCTTTTCTTTTGGTGCTTTGTTTTAGCAACAGGTATAATTCATCCTTTTTATCTTTGTTTTCAGATAAATGCTAAGAAAAAATTATTGTATAAATTTGATGAGTGTTAGTTCACTTATATTTATAATCAAATTTATCATAGGCTAACATCCTATATAGAAAAAGATGCCTCATCATAAGCTAACGACATATATATAAAAAGCTACATTACTTAAAACTAGACGAGTACCCGTGCATAACAACAGGATTTTATAGCGGCAAATAATTTTAGTGATAAAAAAAGTTTATGGGTTATAAACGAAAAATAATAAAAGTTTGCGGATTTGGGGATTAAACATTATGTTTTGAAACCCGGTTCGACCCGGCAGGTTCAACCGGTTTAACCGTTCTGGTCAAAAAACGTGTCAATTTAAACCGGGTCAACTCGACAGGTTGGTTCGAAAAACGAGTCAAAATAAACCGGGTCAACCAGTCCCGAGTCAACCCGGTTTTCGATGTGTATTGATAGTTTCCTTTTGAAACATGTGTATTAATAGTTGAAATTGCTCATAATTTAATTAATTGTTTCAACATTTCTTTTTTAATTTTTTCCACTTTTCAGTTTGACAATTTTTGTTTTATAGATAGTATAGATGACCAAAAGTTGTTCATTTACATTAATAGACAAAAGATGAATAGAACAACATAATGTTTATTTCAGCTTATCATAATTTAGAACACCCTAAGTATATAAGAAAGAAAATTTTCATTCCTCCAACCAATTTGGGATATAAAACTTAAAACAAGTCTCATACCTCATAAAGAGTTGCTCTAGAGACATAACACATTTTCTTTCCGGTAATCAAATATTAAATATGTTCTTTTCACACATTATTTTCTTTTCATCTCTTGTCAAACATGAGAAAATTGATACCTAACTCAAATAAAATTATTTAATGACCATGCAAGTGGAGTTGGATGTCCTCCAAGGATAGTACCTCGATCACCCAAAAATTTGGTCATACTTATATCATATCATTTTAATTTAGTTTCAGTTTTACTTATACTAATGCCAATTACCAATTGCATATGTTGTTGGTTGCAAGAAGCGGGTGAGTTTGAAAATTTGGTCAGACTTATATCGGTCATAAGAAGGTTATTGCTTACAATTTTATTGGTCAATTTATGTCGAGTTAGAAAAAAGGTTACGTATTTAGTTTGCGCTGTTAAGGTATGTGTAATTCTACAATGTGACACATGGTATACATTTGTGTTTATTTTTCTGCTTTCTGCAATGGTTTATTTTCGGATCCTTTATGGCTAGCTTATGTTTTCTAAAAAGCTTTTAAGGGCTCGGGATATGTAGAGATTTGGTCTTCATTATAAAGCTCATTGAATTTTTCCCTCGCAGGCATACTACACTTTCCTTAACGTTATTGTGACCAAGCGTTTTTCTTTGTTATTTGATTCTTAATTCGTGTCACGTACGTTGACAGTATTAAAATACATAAATAGTTGCTCCCTGCATTCTGTTGCTTTCGTTTAAATTTATTTTTTTCTTCAAATTGTTTCCCTTCAAGTGACTATTCCTAGACGCTTTTCGCTTTGCTTCTTTGTTTTGGCAAAAGGTATAATTCACCTTTTTTAATTTGTAACCATTTTAAGGGATTCGAAGCTCTAAGTTTCTTTTACTACTCATATGACACAATAGCCCATAGCAATAAAAAGACAAAATAAGCTGAAGGTGATCTAAATAGTTGTGAAACAAAAGAGTTAATTTTTTGAAACAAAGGATAAATCGTATATAAGCTTTACCGTGCTCGTTTTTTGTAAAAGAGTTTTTTGTAAAAGAGTTATGGTTATTTATCATCATTATCAATCTAATTCTACTTCTCATTCGATCTTAACTAGTAAATAAAATTAAGTTGTAACCGGTTTTTTTGTATTTTACAAAAAGAACCTTAAAGCCTCAAAGATAACCAGGCCAAAACGGATATTAGAAATTTGATAGCAAACTCAAACAAAGGTTAATTTAAAAGGATATTAGAAATTATATTGTGTCATTTTGATGAGCGTTAGTTTGTTTATAATACGGTCAATTACAAGCAATCATAGATTTATCAAGCTAACAACACATATAGAAACAAATAAAGGGTTAATAACCTTTTAAAGCACTATACTTGTTAAGAATGACAGTTCTGCGTAGCGAATTAAAAAAATAACTCTTTTAGACATTAATGTTGACATTTTTGTTTTTTTCTTTAAGTATTATGACCATATTATGACCATTTTACCCTTTCTGAATTTTTTTCGAAATACTTTTTGTTAAAAATTTTTTTTCCAAAAACTTTTTTTTTCTGAATTTTATTTTCAAAATTATTTTTTTTGAAATTTTTTTCTGAAATAATTTTTTTTAGAATTTTTTTTGTGACATGCGATTTTTTATTTTTATTTTTTAGATTAAAAAAAAAATTTGAATTTTTTTTTCGAATTTCTTTTTTTTGAAATATTTTTCAAATGGTAAAATGATCATAATACTTAATGAAAGACAAAAATGTCAACATTAATGTCTAAAATAGTTATTTTTTTAGTTTGCTACGCAGAACCGTTATTTTTAACAAGTATAATGCTTTAATAGGTATTAGCCCACAAATAAACTATTTAAAATGAAAAAAAGTTGTTAAATTACTTCAAAACGATTAAAAATAGCCTGACATCACGAGTTAAAAATATTGGCACAAGTAACAAATCATGTGTGGTATTTTCACACATTATTTTTTTCTTCTCCTGTCAAATTTGAGAAATTGATAACAAACTCGAGTATGGTATTTTACTTGTTGCTTAATTTTTGTGGAGCGATAGCTAGTATAGCAGCTAGGGAAACACTTGAATTGAAATATGGAAAGGTGGGAAGAGAGATTAATGTAAAGGGTTGCGAAAAGCAGTTGAGTTTGATGTTCAGGTTGACTTCAAAGGACTTTCAAAAGTGTGTTAAGTATTCTTCATCAGGGATGAAAGGGGAGTACTATACATAATCAAGACAAACTATACTCATGAGTCATGACTATACCAAAAACTCAGCCCCATTTGAGTTGATCTAGCAAGAGTGGAAGAGTCGATCCATAAAGGCACCATAACCAGACCCATAACTAATATCATTTGTAATGATACTCAAACACGCGTATTTAGTGCAATGTTTGGAGTTAGATACCACCCGCAGCACAATTTATTTCGAAGATAAATGCTAAGAAAAAATATATTTTATAATTTTGACGAGTGTTAGTTTTTGGGTAACCATGGTTTCGGACCTTTTGACGAGTGTTAGTTCATTTTTATCTATAAGTAAGTCAAATAAGCTAACATCATATATATAGAAAAAAACGGGTTCATCATAAGCTAACAGGATATATATAAAAAGATAAATTACTTAAAATAACAAAAAGTTGTTAATTTACATTAATTATTATCTGCTGCTTCCAGCCACTGATTGTTACGGTAGGCGAAAGCAGCAAACAACAACAACATAACGTTTATATCATCTTATTACAATTTATGCACCCAAAGTATATAAGGAAGCAAAATTTCCTTCCTTTAACCAATGTGGGATTCAAAACTCGAAACAAGTTTGAGACAAGTTACCCGTAAACCAATGATTGCTAAACCCTTAACCCTTTTGATCAAAACTTGGATAGTTCCTAAAATCTTCCAAGATTAGAGTAAAACTTGGAAATTGCCATAACATAAATTACCATACATCAAACTTGAATTGTACCTAAAACCTTATGATATTAGTCTTAGAGTAAAAAAAACCACTATAATGCAACACCTTAACTTCAATAATCCAATATCATAAATCTCGAACCATATACACCTACTTTAGCTAGTAAAATTCCACTTCTTTGATTTAAAAGGTTATTTAATTATTATTATTTTTTTCTTCTCCTTCCCGATAAAGGTAGCCACACTAAAATTTGTTACTACCACTTGACACCTATCGTAATGATAAACTACTCGTCTCGCTGTGACCTTCTCTTGAATTCTCAAAATTTTTGTTGCTCTATCCCCGCAGGGGTAGAGAACTCGCCGCTGTCTCGGTTATGCTATCGGATGCTTTGGGGAAGAGTCTTGTTCTACATATCAATATTGGCAATAATGAAATTTATAGTAATAGGAAAATCCGTTGATTTCTTTAGAAATTTGATACACAAACACCATATACGAAAAAATGAGTTTGGCATAAGCTAACATCATATATGCAAAATGATAGACTACTTAAAATGACAAAAAGTTGTTTATTTACAACAGTTGTTATCCGCCAATCTTCCGAGCTGTTTATTATGGTAAGTTTAACAGGCGAAAAGCTTGCCAGATAACAACATAATGCTTGTTTCAACTTGTTAGAATTTCAAACACCCACAGTATATAAGGAAGCACAATTTCATTCCTCCAACCAATGTGGGATTCAAGCCTTAGAATAAGTCTCACACAACTAGCCCCATAAACAAAAGTTGCTCTAACTTTTTGTATCCATATACCATCACATATGTTCTTTTCACACATTGTTTTTTTTCTTCTCTTACCAAACTAGAGAAAATTGATACCAAGCTTGAATATGGTAGTTTAATGACAATGCAATTGAAGTTGGATATCCTCTATTGATAGTACCTCAATCACCCAAAAATTTGGTCAAACTTATATCGTATTATTTTGATTTTCTTTATTTTTTACTTATACTAAATGCAGTTACCAATTGCATATGTTGTTGGGTTGCGAGAAGCGTTTGAGATTGATCTTGAGCTTGAGTCTTAAGAGTGTGTTAAGTATTCGTTTTGCGTATACTCCTTATAATTTAACTGGTCATTTTCTATTGATTTACAAATGGAATGCGTTTGTGTTATAGTTCTGCTTTCTGCAATGATTTGTTTTTGAATCCTTTTGTGGCCAGATTATGTTTTCTTAAAGGATTCTAAAGGCTCGGGATATCTAGAAAATTCGTCTTCTTTATCCAGTTCACTAATTTTATCCTTAACAAGTGACGACACAAAGATCACAACTGCTAACCCATATCATACTTTTTAGGTAGTGTTAACATGCGTTGTTTAGTTCAGTTATAGAATGTGTGTAAAACCTGAAAATCTACAATCTGAGTAAAGACTAAAATACCCTTGGAACTAAAACTTATAAAATACGTAAAATACGTTTATAATAAATTTACGAAATTAAAAACCTAATAAATAAAACTTAACAAATATAATTTCGTGAACGACTTTGGTACGACGAAGGATTTAAATGTTTCGCTAAGATGTTGGGCCGTTCGTTTGTTTGTATGGACTCGTTTCTTTTGTTTTGTCTTGCGCCAAGCCGAGAGCCCAAGGGGCGTTTGTTTGTGTTCGTGAGCCAAGGGCCGAAGCCCATTTGGTCGTATGTGTTGGTGTGACCGGTTGGACCCAAACCAAACCCAATCCCTTTCCTAGTTTAACTCAAATACTACAACTATATATACCATACATAATCATAAGTTTGGAACCCTAGTTTTATTTGCCTCTCCTTTTTCTTTTCTCCCTATTCGGCAGAGAGTTTCACACCCCTTGGTGTCGAATTTTTGCTTCAACGAGTTAAGGTATAACGTTTATTCGACTTCCTTTAACGTACCTTGCATGTATATGTCAAGTTAGATTTTGTTTAGTCGCGTTTTCTTGTTTCTTTTGTTTGGCCTAGAGGTGTAAATCAAAACCAAGACAAACCCTAATCAATTGAATCTTGTAACCAATAAGAGACATGTAACGTAAGATGTAATATTGAATCGGGTCATGTATACGTTGAGTTAACAAGGTCGAAGCATGCATGAGTTAGGACCGAACCCTAGATGTATTCGGCTAAGAGATAGAACTTAATAACTTGAATATGTGAAGTGTTTAGATGAGTTAAGACATGCGTATAACTTACTAGCCGAAACCCTAGATTGAACCGAAATATATATATAAGTTTTGAAGATGCCTTAATTAAGTAAAGGTTATGTTAACGTAAACCCTAGTTTTGATATGTTAATTGAATAAGTTATGCTAAACCCTAATAGTATAAACGTGTTATTAATACGAGTAATAATTAACTTATATGTCACATAAAATCATGAACGTATATGGTGCAACATAAAAGGAAAGATTATTTTGTGACGTGTTAGGTTAAGTAATGAGTTATTAAAAGACGTAACATGTAAGTTAATGCATATTAATGAGATATTAAAGAATGAAAAACCCTAAACTTTAATAAATGACATATGAACCCTAATTTACGATATTAATATTAAAACATTTAAGTCTCATTTAATTATAGAAACCCTAAAATATTATAAGATCATTGTGACGATTTCGGAATCATTAATAATGTACGATATTAATGTATATAGGTTCTGTGAAGAAGGAGTAATTCTTTGTTTTCCCTGTTTCTACTTTTGATCTTTTGCTTTGGAATAAGGTACGGATATTCTGTCTTACTTTAAGACACTTACGTTATCGTACAAACATTCTGACTTTTTCAGTAAAGGTTTCGTATAATGTTTTCTTTTTGTTTTCATATTAGGATTTCCTAAGCCTTTTCTATGAACCCTAATGTGTCTATTTGAGTTGTTGCTTATCTGAACTTTGATTTTGAATCATAAAACATTTGATTTTGAACTATATGATATGAAACTTTTGATTTTGAAAACGTTTGATAAAATATGATCTATGTCAGTTATGACATTCTTATTTGACCTCAGATAGTTTGACACCCGAGCCAATTATTAACTAGTCATGGGGGTTCCATGTCCGTGTCAGTAAATGCACTTCTGACATGACTCTAGGGCAGTAGAGTGAAGTTCTGCCACGTCCCTTATCTGTTATCTGTTATGAGCTCAATTTGAATTATATTGTTAAAGTATGTCTGTGGGGCGTATGGGTGCATCCTAGATCTGTTATATGCTATATATTATATGTTTATGCTATATGTTGTCTGATGATTGATGCTGCGTGCATGCACGTCCTTCATAACTCTGGTAGGTCTCCCCTACAAAAATGTTGCCTTATGTGATTATGATATGTTTCTGATATGGCATATGTGTCTGGGCTCGAGGTAGTTAGCTATAAAACTTATTCTTATATTCTGAATTATCTTTTGAAATGAATATGACTTCACTGTTTTTCTTTCACTTTATTGTGTATTCGTTCTTGTTTCGTATTCGTTTTGCTTGTATATCTGTTCACTGGGCTTTCGAGCTCACCGCACTTTTCTTTTTTCGCGGCAGGTATCTAAGCATTGGAGCTGGGTATTGCTTTGGGATGAGTGCTGAGTGGACTTACCTTAGAGATTTAGCTTTGATCTTATGATGCCATTTAGACTTTTTACTTTAGACATTTCTTTTGGAGTTTATTTTCCGCTGGGACCTATGTATTGAAGTCGTTTGACTTGGATTATTTCCATATTTATGATGAGATTTCTTTTGGTTTATATGTTTGCTTTGATATGACATCATTACTTGTGATTCCTTTACCCTTGTGGGGTCGGGGCGTTACAATTTATGGTATCAGAGCCCAGGTTTACGACTTGTAGTCAGGACCTGTGACATATGGAGCCTAGGTTTTGAGACCTTAGAGCTTAGGATTTGACCTGTGCGGATTTGGGTAGACTTTAGGATTCCTTCGTACTTCCATTTCGTATCTCACCTTTATTCATTTTGCTAATCGTTTAGATGGTTCGAACTCGTACTACTGGTGGCGCGGATGGAGAAGATGATGCTGTTAACATGGATACTGCGATTGCGAATGCTCTCAACTCTCTTTTCCCTGGTTTGACTACACCTGAGATGATGGAACAGGTGATCAACAACATTCGTAATCAAAATGGTGCTTCGGGTAGTGGTGGAGGAAATCAACCCGTCGGTATTCATACTTGGCTCGAGCGTTTCGGTAAGATGAAGCCTCTTTCGTTTAGCACTGCTGCTACTCCTACTGAGGCCGAGGACAGGATCACTCATATTGAGAAGCTGTTTGAAGTACTGGGTTGTGGAGACGAGTTTAAGACTCGGTTGGCTTCATTCAAATTGGAAGGTGATGCTTTAAGTTGGTGGAAGGCGCTCAAACAAGCAAGAGGAGGAGACGCTTTTGCTGTGACTTGTACCTGGACTGAGTTTCGGACTATCTTCTATAACCGTTACTTCCCTGATGCTGAGCAACAAAGGTATGAGAGGGATTATCAGGCGATCTACCAGTTTGATCATGAGAACTCTAATGAGTACATGAGTAGGTTTATGAGGTTGGTGAGTTTTGTTGGAGTGATTGCTGGAGATGGTAGGCGTCAAGCTAAGCACTTCAAATGGGGACTGAAGAAGTGGGTGTTGGACCGATTGCTTAATATTGAGTATGAGAATGTGTCGGCCTGCAATGACGCAGCTCGTAACATTGAGATCTTTCATGAGGTTTCGGGTTCTAACAAGCGTAATCGCGATGGTGATCGGATTCAAGGTAGGACTCAAGGCAATGACTATAAGGGAAACTCGGGTAGGAGTTATGATTCGAGAGGTCAAGTGGATAGGAGTTATGATCGGGTCAGTCGGAAGGAATGTTGATAATGGGCCTCTGAGACGAGGGTCAAGATAATAGAAATGCTGGTAGAAATGGAAGTGATCGTCAGAACCAAGGTAACAATAACCAGCGTTACAACAGGATCAGCCATCGAGGATCAAATCGGGTCGTGCTTCGGGATCTTCTAGTCAACAGAGGACACCGGTGAGGTTTTGCCACCCCTACCTATTTGTACTACTTGTGGAAAGGCTCATCCAGGGCAGTGTTTCAAGGCCACTGGTGGATGTTTCTCTTGTGGTTCCACTACTCACAAGATTAAAGATTGCCCTAAGAAGAATCCGCAGTTCCGGAAACTACATCAAGCCCGACTACTACGGACGTGTTTATGCTACTACTCGTAACCAGGCGGAGCGCACTTCAGGTACCATTACGGGCACTCTTTTCATTGATGATTTTGCTGTCTTCGTTTTATTTGATACTTAATATGAAGCCCAAACCGTTAACAAATCACTTATCGATTTCTACGCCTATGAAAAACCACATGATCATTGATCATAAATACGTTAAGTGTCCTCTTCGTTTTGATGATCGTATTCGCTTTGCAAATCTGTATCCTCTCGATATGGTCGACTTTGATATCATTCTAGGCATGGATTGGTTGGCTTACCATAGAGCTTCAATTGATTGCCATGCTAGAACGGTGATCTTTGGAGACGTAAAACATCCTGAATTCGTTTATCATGGTTCTCAACCCCTTAAATCTGTTAAACTCATTTCCGCTATGAAGGCACGGATCATGATTGCTCATGGGTGCCAAGGTTTTCTAGCATCTGTTAAGGACACATCTTTGGAGAGTCCTAACATTGAAAATCTTTCGGTTGTTTGCGAATTTGCTGACGTTTTTCCTGATGAACTCCCTGGACTTCCCCCAGCTAGAGAAGTTGAGTTTAGCATTGAGTTAATTCCTGGTGCTGAACCGATTTTGAAGGCTCCGTATCGTATGGCACCTGTAGAACTGAAGGAGTTGAAGGAACAGCTGCAAGAGATGATAGAAAGTGGATTTATTCGCCCCAGTGTTTCTCCATGGGGTGCACCTGTCTTGTTTGTGAAGAAGAAGGATGGAAGTATGCGCCTATGTATCGACTACCGTGAACTCAATCGTATTACTATTCGTAACCGTTATCCTCTGCCGCGTATAGACGATTTGTTTGATCAACTGCAAGGAGCTAAGTTATTTTCGAAGATTGACCTGAGGTCGGCTACCATCGTTACGTGTGAAGGAGCAAGATGTTCCTAAGACCGCGTTTCGTACCGGATATGGTCATTACGAATTCCTCGTTATGCCTTTTGGTTTGACTAATGCGCCTGCTGTGTTTATGGACCTGATGAATCGTGTTTTCCATGAGTTTCTCGACAAGTTCGTTATTGTTTTCATCGACGACATTTTGGTTTACTCTAAGTCTGAAGAAGAGCATGAAGAACATCTCCGTATAGTTTTGGAGATTTTGAGGAAGAAGAAGTTGTACGCCAAATTCTCGAAGTGCGAATTTTGGTTGAGACAAGTTGCTTTCCTTGGTCATATTGTATCGGCTGATGGTATCACCATGGATTCGTCTAAAGTTGAGGCTATCACTAAATGGCCAAGACCTACGACAGTGAAGGAGGTCAGGAGTTTTCTTGGACTTGCTGGTTACTACAGACGTTTTGTTGAAGGTTTCTCTCGCTTAGCTCTACCCCTAACCCAACTGATGAGGAAAGGTGAAAAGTTTGTATGGACGGATGAACGAGAGAAGAGTTTTGAAGAGTTGAAACGGAGATTGGTGTCAGCTCCTATTTTGACTCTTCCAACGGGTTCTGGAGGATTTCAAATCTACAGCGATGCATCTAAGAAAGGATTAGGCTGTGTTTTGATGCAACATGGGAAGGTAATAGCTTATGCTTCGAGGCAGCTAAAACCTTATGAGGAGAATTACCCAACTCATGATCTTGAGTTAGCTGCGGTGGTGTTTGCGTTGAAGATTTGGAGACATTACTTGTATGGAGAGACGTGTGATATATTCACTGATCATAAGAGTCTCAAGTATATTTTCACTCAGAAGGAACTTAACATGAGACAAAGAAGATGGTTAGAACTTCTTAAGGATTATGACACCAACATTCAGACCATCCGGTAAGGCTAACGTAGTTGCTGACGCACTTAGCCGGAATCGGCATTCTTGCGAGTACCAAGATTGAGCCTAGGATTTTGCGTGACTTAGAGAGTTTGGATGTTGAGTTGTGTGTACGAGGTTTTGATGGATACTGGGCTAGTATGAAGGTGGAGTCGAACCTTATACTGCAAATTAAAGAAGCTCAGAAGGATGACGGCGAGCTGTGGGCCGTGGCGCAAAATGTTGAAGAAGGTAAGCAGACGGAGTTTAAGGTTGATAATGACGGTATTGTATGGTATGGAGATAGGCTTTGTGTTCCCAATGATCAGGTACTTCGTGAGAAAGTTATGACTGAAGCTCATAGTTCTCCTTTCACTATTCATCCTGGTTCTACCAAGATGTATAGGGATTTGAAGTAGTACTTTTGGTGGAATGGTATGAAGCAAGATGTGGCGACGTTTGTGTAGAAGTGTATGATTTGTCAACAGGTTAAGATTGAACATCAAAGGGCTAGTGGATTGTTACAGCCATTGGAGATTCCAACATGGAAGTGGGATAAGATATCTATGGATTTTGTGACTGGACTACCTCTTACTCGGAAGAAGCATGATGCGATTTGGGTGGTTGTTGATCGACTAACCAAATCTGCTCATTTCTTGCCGATCAGAAAGGATTATGGTATCGGCAAATTGGCGGAGATTTTTCAGCAAGAGATCGTTAGACTTCATGGTACTCCGGCATCTATTGTGTCCGATAGAGATCCGCGTTTTACTTCGTTTCGGAAGGGTTTGCAGAAAGCTTGGGGTACTCGACTTAATTTTAGTACGGCATTTCATCCTCAAACGGATGGTCGGTCGAGAGAGGACTATACGACCTTAGAGGACATGCTAAGGGCTTGTGCTTTAGAATGGACTGGCGGTTGGGACCTAATATTTATGTTTAGTAGAGTTTGCTTATAACAACAGTTGGCATGCTAGCATTAAGGCATGCAAGTTTGAACTTCTTTATGGGAGGAAATGTAGAGCACCTATTTGTTGGGATGAAGTAGGTGAGCGTTTGATTGAAGGACGAAATGATCTCACCAATGAGAAAGTAGCTGAGAGAAATTGAAGGAAGCTAGGTCTCGCCGTAAAGTTATCCGACAAGCATTGATTTAGAATTTCGGTTGGAGATCGTGTGTTTTTGAAAGTAGAGGTGTGAAACGTTTTGGAATCAAGGGCAAGCTTAGTCCTCGATTTATTGACCGCTTGAGATTCTAGAACGGATAGGAGTATCGCTTAGCACTTCCGCCGTTATCGCATGTTCATGACGTTTCCATGTATCAGACGTTGCTTCTTATCCGGAAAATTCAATCCGATATGTCTTTATCCCGAAGCTATTCGGAAAGACAAGAAAGAGTAAGAAATAAAGTGATTCCATTCGTTAAGATTCTTTGAAAAAATCATCCTGAACGTGAGGCTACTTGGGAAACCGAGGAGTCGATGCGTGCTAGTTATCCTCATTTCTTTGAATAGTTTGGTATGTTCTCATTTCGTTTTCGTTTTCATTTCGTTTCATTTCAATTTTCGAGGACGAAAATTTTTCTTTAGAGGGGAAGAATTGTAAAACCTGAAAATCTACAATCTGAGTAAAGACTAAAATACCCTTGGAACTAAAACTTATAAAATACGTAAAATACGTTTATAATAAATTTACGAAATTAAAAACCTAATAAATAAAACTTAACAAATATAATTTCGTGAACGACTTTGGTACGACGAAGGATTTAAATGTTTCGCTAAGATGTTGGGCCGTTCGTTTGTTTTTATGGACTCGTTTCTTTTGTTTTGTCTTGCGCTAAGCCGAGAGCCCAAGGGGCGTTTGTTTGTGTTCGTGAGCCAAGGGCCGAAGCCCATTTGGTCGTATGTGTTGGTGTGACCGGTTGGACCCAAACCAAACCCAATCCCTTTCCTAGTTTAACTCAAATACTACAACTATATATACCATACATAATCATAAGTTTGGAACCCTAGTTTTATTTGCCTCTCCTTTTTCTTTTCTCCCTATTCGGCAGAGAGTTTCACACCCCTTGGTGTCGAATTTTTGCTTCAACGAGTTAAGGTATAACGTTTATTCGACTTCCTTTAACGTACCTTGCATGTATATGTCAAGTTAGATTTTGTTTAGTCGCGTTTTCTTGTTTCTTTTGTTTGGCCGAGAGGTGTAAATCAAAACCAAGACAAACCCTAATCAATTGAATCTTGTAACCAATAAGAGACATGTAACGTAAGATGTAATATTGAATCGGGTCATGTATACGTTGAGTTAACAAGGTCGAAGCATGCATGAGTTAGGACCGAACCCTAGATGTATTCGGCTAAGAGATAGAACTTAATAACTTGAATATGTGAAGTGTTTAGATGAGTTAAGACATGCGTATAACTTACTAGCCGAAACCCTAGATTGAACCGAAATATATATATAAGTTTTGAAGATGCCTTAATTAAGTAAAGGTTATGTTAACGTAAACCCTAGTTTTGATATGTTAATTGAATAAGTTATGCTAAACCCTAATAGTATAAACGTGTTATTAATACGAGTAATAATTAACTTATATGTCACATAAAATCATGAACGTATATGGTGAAACATAAAAGGAAAGATTATTTTGTGACGTGTTAGGTTAAGTAATGAGTTATTAAAAGACGTAACATGTAAGTTAATGCATATTAATGAGATATTAAAGAATGAAAAACCCTAAACTTTAATAAATGACATATGAACCCTAATTTACGATATTAATATTAAAACATTTAAGTCTCATTTAATTATAGAAACCCTAAAATATTATAAGATCATTGTGACGATTTCGGAATCATTAATAATGTACGATATTAATGTATATAGGTTCTGTGAAGAAGGAGTAATTCTTTGTTTTCCCTGTTTCTACTTTTGATCTTTTGCTTTGGAATAAGGTACGGATATTCTGTCTTACTTTAAGACACTTACGTTATCGTACAAACATTCTGACCTTTTCAGTAAAGGTTTCGTATAATGTTTTCTTTTCGTTTTCATATTAGGATTTCCTAAGCCTTTGCTATGAACCCTAATGTGTCTATTTGAGCTGTTGCTTATTTGAACTTTGATTTTGAATCATAAAACATTTGATTTTGAACTATATGATATGAAACTTTTGATTTTGAAAATGTTTGATAAAATATTATCTATGTCAGTTATGACATTCTTATTTGACCTCAGATAGTTTGACACCCGAGCCAATTATTAACTAGTCATGGGGGTTCCATGTCCGTGTCAGTAAATGCACTTCTGACATGACTCTAGGCGATAGAGTGAAGTTCTGCCACGTCCCTTATATGTTATCTGTTATGAGCTCAATTTGAATTATATTGTTAAAGTATGTCTGTGGGGCGTATGGGTGCATCCTAGATCTGTTATATGCTATATATTATATGTTTATGCTATATGTTGTCTGATGATTGATGCTGCGTGCATGCACGTCCTTCATAACTCTGGTAGGTCTCCCCTACAAAAATGTTGCCTTATGTGATTATGATATGTTTCTGATATGGCATATGTGTCTGGGCTCGAGGTAGTTAGCTATAAAACTTATTCTTATATTCTGAATTATCTTTTGAAATGAATATGACTTCACTGTTTTTCTTTCACTTTATTGTGTATTCGTTCTTGTTTCGTATTCGTTTTGCTTGTATATCTGTTCACTGGGCTTTCGAAGCTCAGCCGCACT
>OU343225.1:65739745-65927245 GCA_910596185.1 Chrysanthemum makinoi | reverse complement strand
TTTAACCTGGCCATTAAAACTCTGAGATTGTTTAATCACTAACTAAAAGAGAATGATGGATGAATTTCATCAAGTTAAGTATCCAATACCTTCTATAAATAACTCATATCAACCGTTTGAAACAGCAAAATGAGAGAAAAATTATGCCAAGAAAATGTGTTTCATAAAAGCACATGACCTCACTGGTAAAAAGTCACTTCTAGCTACTAAAGAATATTTTTATTTGAGAAGTACATTTTGAAGTAAATAGCAATGTTTTGTGTCGTATGTATCAATCTATACATAACTCATCTCAACCATTCAAAATTAGATTTCGAGTATTTTTCAGGTCTGTTATTTTTTCTTTATTAGGTTTTTAATATATTTTTTAGCATACTTAATCAATGGTTAAGTTTTATAACATACGAGTATATATGGATCATAAAAAGTTCAGTAAATTTGTAAAATTGTGTTAAAATTTTGATTAAATAACCAAAGAACTTCTCTTCTGAGTTAAATTACAACAATAAACAATTACTTCAACTTCATATTATGTCCATCTTAAGATCTTTTAAATTAATTCGTTGTTCTAGATTGTTATCCGAGAGTGGTGTACGAGAATGAGTGGTGTACGAGAGTGATATATCGTTGTAAACAAAAAGACTCGTGCATCGCACGGGCCATGTTGACTAGTATATAAAATAAGAGCACAAGGTATCGTGCATACGAATAATACGTTATTGGTATGTCACATCACCGTCACATTTTCCTCTTCAATAACACACCAATAACTAAAACACCACTCCCTCACAACACAACACTAACGTGTTATTGGGTTGCACAAAATACCCTACTAAAAATAACCACTCACTCACAATACAAAAAAGAAGAAAAAATAATAAAAAATAAAATTTGGCATGAGCCAGTCAAATGGCTTGGGGCTTCTTTGGCTCACGAATGGCACAAATGACGGTATGATTTGGCTCACTAATGACACAAAAAAATGGACATTTGGCACGTTAAATGCATTGATACCGTGTACTCTAATAGACTATGGAAAATGACAAAAAGTTATCAATTGACATTAATTCTTGTTTTACAAGAACCCATACCGTAGGACTGTTTCTTATGGTACGGTAAACAAGAAGACAACAACATTATGTTTATTTCAATTTATCATATCTTTAAACATACGAAGTACACAAGGAAGCACAATTTCATTCCTCCAATCATTGTGTGATTCAAACCTTAGAACAAATCTCACACAACTAGCCCCATTAAAAAAATTGCTCTAACCTTTTGTTTTCATATACTATTACATTTTTTTTTCTCTTACCAAAGTAGAGAAACTTGATACCAAACTCTAATATGGTTATTGGTGAAAATGCAATTGGAGTTGATATCCTCCATAATCATCCAAAAAAATTTGTCAAACTTATATCATATCGTTTTGATTTTCTTTATGTTTTACTTATATTAAAGCCAATTGCTAATTGCATATGTTATAAGCGGCTTGGAATACTTTTAATCCTTTACACTTATTGTCTATTTCTTAGAAATAAGTCTACTCAAAAACAAAAGAGATCATGTACCAATTTAGAATCGTTACTCGTTAGGATACTTGATCATTTAGTAATTTAGACTAAGTTAAGTCAACTATAAAGAAACGAAGAGTATACATCAGTCAAAAGTTGATTAATTCAGTTGGAGTTTACATCTATGCGAAACATATAAATATAGATATAGAAATATATAAATATATACATTGTAGTAACGGTGGCAATCTTGCAATATGACATGTCTCATCTTTGGGATGATTGAAATTTGTTTGAATATCAAATACATGTTTTATCATTCACATTCTCAACATTTTGAAAATAATTCGAGTTGTCACGGATAATTTGTCGTGAGGTAACTAACTGAGCCATCCTTCATTTGCAATAATCAGTGGCTACAATGGTTACCTTGCTAATATCATTGAAAAATATCATCTCCGCTAAAAATTGGACCAAGTGATCTACTACTTATCCGAAATTAATCCTTAAACGCATGATAATTAACTTCTAAAATTAAGTTTAAAATGACGAGGCCTAATAAGGAATTGCCAAACACCAAATGTGTAGTAAGGTCGTATGCCCTTTAATTCCACCCAAAGGAGAATATATCAATGAGCGCAAACCCTGGAAAATGTCAAAATGTTAGGCAATTTCTACCGAAAATGATATATACAAAAAGATAAGACTACTTAAAATGTCAAAAAGTTGTTATTTCACATTAACTGCTACTTTTGGCTTTTGCATACCGTTTCCTACGGCGGAAAAGATATGCAAGTGTCCAAAGAAAGCAACGTAATGTTTATATCAACTTATCAACATGTTAAACACCCGAAGTATATAAGGAAGGAAAATTTCATTCCTCCAACCTATGTGGGATTCAAACCTTAAAACTAGCCCCATAAAAAGTTGCTCTATGAACACTTATTGTTATTTTCTTCTCTTATCAAGCTAGAGAAAATTGATATCAAGCTCAAATACGGTTATCTAGTGACAATACAATTGGAGGTGGAAATCCTCCATGAATAATACCTCAATCACCCAAAAAAATTCTGGCCAAATTCATATCATATCGTTTGATTTAGTTTTAGTTTTAGTTTTACTTATATGGTTGTACTAAGAAGGGTTTTGCTAAACTTTTTAGTAGACCTTCATTTTGTCACATTTATTAACAAGTTGCCAGCCTTTCATTACATAAACTGTTAATAAATAGAGAATATTGATAGTGTTTTCCTATAAAATTTGGACAAAATTTATCGGCTTGTGTTGGGTTTACTAACATCACTTAGTTTTAAACAGTCGTAGTTAATATATTACAAGTGCATACAATCATTATGTCTAAAATAGTATGAAATCACGAGTCAAATTTGTTGGCATATATATTTTGGTCCAAGCAACGAATCACTTAAGTTATGCACACACAAAACTGAGAACTTTTAGGAACGGCTAATTTTGGTACGACCATCTTGGTTTTTTAACATTCAGCAGCTACAATACTTGGAGTACAAACAAATATCGAGATATACGATAACTATGTCAAAATTCTAAAATAGTATGAAATCACGAGTCAATCATTTGTGGTATCAACTTCAAAATGATAAAAAGTTGAGAATTTATTTGTGGTATCAACTTCAAAATAATAAAAAGTTGAGAATTTATATGAACTGTTCGTAAATGAGATCTTCTATTATTTTTTTCTTTTAACAATATCCGACATCGTGTACCAACAACATAACACTAATCTCAAACTATGTGAACACAATACAGCGCTCTAATATGACCTATCAATATTTCCTTTTTTAAGCCATGTGGGATCAAATACCTGGTTTTCAGAAAAGTAACAAAGTTTTCGTCAGACACAACACATTGTTACTCTTCTAAAGCTATGAGAAAATTTATGTCAAACTCAAATACCTATTTTTAATAGTTCGTAACACATTATGTGGGAAGAGAGATTGTAAAGGGTTGCGTAACACGGTTTTGTTTAATACTCAGCTTGTTTCTAAAGAGCGTGATAAGTATTTGTTGTTAGAGAGGAAAAGGGAGTACTATACCAAGTCAAGACTACAATGAAATAATAATCGTAACTATAACTAAAACCTCAACAAAATAGAGCCACATTCGAATTTTGAGTCTATCTAGCAACAAGAGTGGAGAGAAGATCCAAAGAGGCACCATAACCATATCCATATCCACAAACCAATAATTTGCTTAACTCCATAACCTTTTTGATCAAAAGAGTTCAACCACAGCAGTTGATAACGACACATCAAATAATCATACATCAAACTTAATTAGTCTCTAAAATCTTCCAAGAATTCGGTAGAAAAACGAGTAGTATTGGAGCACCTGAACTTTATTTATCCAATATCATTTGTAATGAACTAGCTAAACTGAACCACTTGAAGACTCAACGTACTCTTCATCAAATCCACACGATGGAAGTATTGTTGGAACATGAAGGACACTTCAAAATTGATGCCAATTTCATCCGATGACTATAAATCTCGAACCATATACACCTACATTAGCTAGTAAAATTCTGCTTCTTTGATTCATGTGGGACTAAAAACTTGGAGTTCTTCATTAAAAAGTAACCAAACAAAAATTTGTATAGTTATGTGCTTTTTCTTCTTTAGAACTACTAGAAGTTTGATACCAAACTCAAACACAGGTATTTAGTCGCAATGTGATTGCAGTTGGATTTCACCCGCAACACAATTTATCCCGAAGACAAATGCTAAGAAAAAAATAATTGTATAATTTTGATGAGTTTTAGTTTATTTTATAATTACGTCAGTAATAACATGCATATATAGAAAAAGATATACTACATGACATGAAATGGCAAAAAATTTCACAAATATTTAGATCAAAATTTCATATATCGTCAACATTTTGATGTTGGAAATGAATTTTTAGGCAACAACTATATACAGAAGTATATATTTTGAGGCCTCTGAAACCTTGAGGCCCTGTGCGGTAGCACACCTCGCACACTCTCATATACGGCTCTGCTACATGAAATGGCAAAAAATTGTTAATTTACATTAGTTGTGAACATGACTCGTATTATGGTGTTATGGTATGATAAACCCATGATGACAACAATATAATATTTATTTCAACTTATGTAAGTCTAAACACTCAAAGTATATAAGGAAGCAAACTTTCATTCTTCCAACCAATGTGGGATTCAAAACTTAAAACAACTCTTACACAACTAGCCCCATAAAAAAGTTGTTCAAGAGACATAACACCTTAGATTTAGTTTTAGTGTTACTTATACCAAAGCCAATGACCAATTGCATTTGTTGCTGGTTGCAAAAAACGGTTGAGTTTGATATTGATCAGCTGGAGTCTCAAAAGTGTGTTAAGTGTATTCCTTACAACTTTACTCGTCTAATACATATAAAAAGGTTATGTGTTCTTTTTTCATTCTTAAGGCATGTGTAGCTCAACAACATGAGGAAATGGAATGCATTTCTGTTTATAGTTCTGCTTTATGCAGTGGTTTGTTTTCGGATCTTTATCAAGTTCACTGTATCTATCCTTAGCATGTGACGACACCAATATCATGAGTCGCAACCCATATCACAGTGTTAATCTTTCTGGTAAGGTGGAAATTAAATTAGACCGCTGAACAATACTTAGGGCTATGTTGTCAGGGCCGTCCCGTAGATTTCAGTGGCCCTGGACGATAACAAACACTAGGCCCTTTCAAATGCAAAATATATATATATTGTTTAAAGATGTTATTGTTTAAAAGTATTAATACAACGGGCAATCTATTATTTGAATGGTGTTATTCTCCAAGCTTTTTGAAAGGATAAAGCCTCCGATTTGTAACCAACTAAAACTGAGCATACATACACACAAGCCTACTATATAGATCAATATGCTTGTATACTACTAACTTCAGCAAATCAACGTCTTAGTCAAAGTAATACGGAGTACTAAACAAATCATCATAATATATTGTTTGTTGCCTTACATTGACGTGGTTGTATGATGGATTTTATAATTGACCTTAAATCTTAATATGGGCCTATGATTCGGCTTTAAAAAAGAATTTGAATAGAAAAATATGCATAGTGTGCTTTGGCAATGGGCCTATCATCCCGTTGTCAACCCCGAAGTAATTTTTTTTTTTACCCAAAACGCCCAAAACTAAGTGATGACACTCTACCGTACTGCTTACACATTTTTTTTTTTGTTTTTTTTTGTCAATTTGTGAGAATCTGATATTTTATGATTTTCTCTATACTGATAGGATAATGTGCTAGGATGCAAGCATCTCGAAATTTTTGTGAATCTATTTTCAAATTTGAAGTTTCATTGATATTTTTTAAGCAAATTCTATAAATAGTACGAATTTTTACAAATGGCCATTATATTTGCAGGACATACAAATACTGAAATATACGATAACTATGTCTAAAATAGTATGAATCACAATGAATGACCTATCAAAAAATTCATATGATATTTTTTCTCTTTTAACAATGTGTTTGAGAATTCATATGAAGTGTTAGCCACAATGAATGATGCTATTTTTTCTCTTTTAACAACATCAGACATCATGCATCAATAACATAACACTAATCTCAAACTATGTTAACCAAATACACCATACCACTCTAAATGACCTATCAAAATTTCTTTTCTTGAACCTATGTGGGACTAAAAACTTAGTTTTAATAAAAGAAACTAGAAAAAAGTTGTTTTCACTCACACAACACATTGTTACTCTTCTAAAGCTATGAAAAATTTGATACCTCAAATACCTAATTTTAATAGTTCCTAGCACATTATGTCATGAAACAATAGAGTACGACCATGCATTGTTGTTTAGGCTAGAGAAATACTTAAAGAGAAACGAGAAAAATCGGATATGTCTCATCTTGCTTAAGTTTTTGGTGCAGTCATGAGTATAGTTTTATTGTAGTCCAGATTCGGTGTAGGACTTCATTTCCTGGCTCCCTACCGACAAATACTTAACACTCTCTTTCAGTGACAAGCTGAATAGTAAACTGAACCGCTTTTCTCGCAACCCTTTACAATCTATCTTCCCATAATGTGCTAGGAACTATAACCATATCCATAAACCAAACCGACCCTTTTGATCAGGACTACTTCAACGTCCAGCACACCATCCAAGAACTGAGTAGAAGAAAACAGTTATAATGCGGCATGTGAACCTTAATAATCCATTACCATTTGTAATGAACTATCTTAATTAAACCACTTGAAGCTTCAATGCTATTAAATATGTACATGGAACATGAAGAACACTTCAAATGCCAACTTCAAACTTAAAAACAATATAATAACCATAAATCTCGAACCATCTACACCTACGTTAGCTAGTATTCCGCTTCTTTGATTCATGTGGAACTAAAATGTTTATGTTATTTTACAAAAAGGTAACCACGCCAACATTTGTTATAACATTTTTTTCTTTCAAAGCTCACATATTTTAGTGGCAACGTGATTGGAGCCGGATATCACCCGTAACACAATTTTTCCGAAAGTAAAGGCTAAGAAAAATTATTGTACAATTTTGATGAGTGTTACTTCGTTTATAGTTATCATTAAGTCAATTATAAGCAATATCAGGTTTATGAAAAAAGATAAGAGTATTTCAAATGAAAAGAGTTGTTAATTTACAATAATTTATGCGTTGTACTTTCGAATTTGGTTTGCATATATATCTTTCCAAAGTCTCATAATTGCATTTATATCCAATCAAAACTCATAATTGCATATATATCATTCTAAAGCCTTAAAATTGTCATATATATTCAACCAAAACTCATAATTACATATATATCCCTCTAAAGCCTTAAAATTGTTATATATATCCAAATGATTATTTTAATAAAAAAATGTCTAAAAATTATAATTGATATATAAAATGATGATTATAACCTTTCTTTTTCTTTCTTTTACAATTACAAAATATATTTTTATTGGTTTGAATTTTTTTATGTCATTTGATCTATATAGTTTACGTTTTGAAGGAACGATGGATGGCGCAGCTGATATTCTTATTCAAGATTCTTCGATAACGAACACGGTTGAGTTGCCGAACATGGTTGCTCTTTCTTTTTCTTAAAACAGTAATTTAAAGATATTTTGTAATTTTTTAAAAATAATAATAATAATAATAAAAGTATAAAGGTATAATCGTTATTTTATATATCAACTATGTGTAGTCGTTATTTTATATATTAAACTATAATTGATATAAAATAACGATTATACCCTTATACTTAAATTATTATTATTTATTTATTATTGTTTTTTTAACAATTACAAAATATCCTTAAACCATTTTTTAAGAAAAGAAAGAGCAACCATGTTCGGTGACTCAACCGTGTTCGTTATCGATGAATCTTGAATAAAAATATCGACTGCACCATCAATCGTTCTATCTAAACGTAAACTCTTATATATATAGATCAAACGACATAATAAAATTCAAACCAATAAAAATATATTTTTAATTGTAAAACATAAATAAATAAATAAATAATAAAATAAATAAAGGTTATAATCATCATTTTATATATCAATTATCTTGAAAAGATATATATGTAATTATGAGTTTTGGCAGGATATATATATGCAATTATGAGTTTTGGTTGGATATATGTAATTATGAGGTTTTGAAGGATATACATGCAATTCTCACTATTACTCCCTCCGTCTCAAAATTATTGTCAAGGGACAAGAATCACAAAGTTTAATAAAAGTGGGACCTTTATAAATCTCAACCACTCAAATGGAATATTCCTAAATTATATTATCTTTTTCTTACTAAATATGGAAAGTGGACAATTAATTTGAGACATCCATAAAAGGAAATATGGACAATAAATATGAGACGGATGGAGTATTATATTAGGGTGGGAATAGTAACACACAATGACAGAAACATAATGCTTATTTCAAATTTTCACTATTTTGAACACCCAAAGTATATAAAGAGGCAAAATTTTATTCTTCCCAACGATGTGGGATTCAAAACTAAACAAGATTGAAAAGTTAAACTAGAAAGTTTCCTTAGGCTTAGTGTGGGCGCTTGACAAACAAATAACTTGGATCTTGTGTTGGTATTTCTAGGCTTCAGCTCAGGGCATTATAAACTTTATATTTCGTGGTTACTCTATAATTAAAACAAATTTTTTGGGTTTGAAGCTTGAAACTCATTTTTCTGATTTGGAACAGAGGTAATGCGAACAATAGAGAAAGTTAAAGTTACATCCCCACTACTGCGATTTTATAGAACCACACCAGGCCACCAGCACTATCTGATTTCATGGGAAGTTTACCATTTGAAGCTTATAGGCATCAAGATTTAGTTTTTCAATTTTCCGTTCGTCATATTTTTAATTTTTTTAAGTGTCATACCATTTGTTGAGTCACTGTTTCTTGATCGGATCAAGATTTTTTAATAGGAGTTTACGAGTGCCTGGTTGATGACATCTGCGGGTTATAAACCCGACCACAACCCAATACTCACATGACCACTTTTTCACCCTCTGATATCACATTCCCATGTGCCAAAACTCAAACCCTATTACTCAAAAAGATAGAGGGTTACTGAGAACACTGTCAATTGAAGCTTTTGACCATTAGGTGCTTAGTAGGTGTTAAAATTTTATTTTGTTTACGAGTGCCTGTGTACTTCCTGATTATAAACAGGCCCTCACTAGAAAAAAATATTCTATTCATTCCACGAATGGCCACCATGCAGGAGTGATTCAGTCCATCCTTTTTTCATCTTTTTTGGCCACCCTTTCTTCCCATGGTTTTGGGATATAGATCACTTCAGCACTATTTTGCAAGGGTATACGAAGTTGTTTACTTGAGTAGTTAGACTAGCTAAACTGAACAAGATTGACAAAAGTCTCTTATCATTAATTCTTTTTATATATTCTTATGTGGTTTCTGATATCCAAACAAATACTTGACTATTTCATGCAAATACTGATAAAACTTTTTTTCAAAGGAATCATATTAATGATTGTTCTCCGATGCTACACCATAACATGTATTTTGATGAAGATACTCGGGCTGGTAAAAGTTGATTCAATCATACCACTAGAGCAGTCTTTAGGATATCAATAGAGCACTATTTGGGGGTATTCATCTCATGCCTTGTATGAGGCGAGTACGAGTATCAGAAAGCCCTTGATGATTGGACATGGGGGCTGTTAGTCTTTAATCTTTCTATGAACAATCGAAATAATAAGTATACTAAGTTTATTTGATATATAACAATCGTTAGTTTACAAACTTAGTTTACATGGGTACTTATAACCCACCAACCGACACAACCATTCACAATAACTGCCATAACCGAAAATAACTGTCATTCGGTTATAGGCTTTGTTTTTGACACACTAGGACCCTATACTTTATACATATACATATATTTGACTTTTCGTGTTTGACTTTGACTTTCATGTTTGACCTTAATGGATTAGATAAATTAGTATCCAATACTCCTCCCTAATTTATTAATCCATGTCTTCGATATCTTCAAGCTCCATCATCTTTATCTTTGAACTTTGGCTTGTTTCCACTTTCTTTGTCTTGATCTTCAACGCGAAATATGTCTTGAACTTTCTTTTTGGTCTGACTTCTTTCTTCCTTGTCTTTACTTTCATCTCGATCATCTTTGTCACTTTTGTCACTATCTTCCTTCATTTGCTTCATTTCACAATCTTGAAACTCCAACAATTTGTTTCTTGTAGTACTTGTATCACGATCTTCTGGTTCAACTTTCTTGTTGCATGATTTAATGTCTTTCTCAATCTGGCTTTTCTTCTGAAATCTTGGTGGCGTCTCTTGATGCTTCTTGCATTCGCCTTTGTCAACTCTTTCTTCTTCTAGATGTTTCTCATTTGAAACAACTTTATGGTTCTCTTTCTCAAACAATTCTCTTACTGTCTTTAACTCTTTCATCTCTTTGCTTGTGCAATCTCTCAACTTCTTGAGGTTCTCTAACTCTATCTGCATTTGTTTCTCAAATGCCATTTCTCTATTTCTTATTTTCTTCTCAAACCCTTGTTTTTCAATCTCTACCTCTTGAAGCATTTCAAACTTCCAAAATTCTAATTTACTCTTTAAATCAATTTCTATCTCTGACCGCATATCTTCTAACTTTTCCTTTTGAATTTCATCCTTCTCAATGACAATTCCTTTCCTTTTCGGTTCTTCCTTTATCTCCTTTTCATCTTTACTAGTAACCATCAATAGTGCTGGTTCGTCATCTTCAAACACAAGGTTTGCTTTTTCTTCTCTACGGTTTGGTTTTGGACAATTTGCAGCAAAGTGTCCAAACTCATGACAATTATAACATTCTATTTCTCTAAAGTCTCTTCTATGGTAGTTTTGATCTCCATGGTTTCTCTTGTTTCTATCATAACTATCTCCATTCTTACTATCTCTTGTGAATCTTCCTTGGCCTCTTCCTCGTGTCTGATTACCACCTCCTCGTCTATCATTTCCATAGTTGCGCTCATAATTTCTGTTATTCCCTTGACGCATGAATAACAATTTCTCACTATTATCTTCATCACTTCCTTTCCTAAACTTAAGCCTTTCTTCATAAGTCTTAAGTTTCCCAATAATCTCCACTAATTTTGCTTTCTTAAAATCAACAACCATTTCAATGGTTGCTACTACTGGTACAAACTTATCTGGCACTGCATTAAGTAATTTTCATACTTTTGTTTGTTCATCAAACGTCAATCCACATGTAGCAGCCTTTGTAATAATACTCATCAACCTTCCAGCAAATGAATCTATTGATTCATCTTCTTTCATCACAAGTATTTCAAATTCTGATTTAAGTTGTTGCGAGTGTGCCTGTTGTACATCTTCTGTTCCAATAAATCTAGACTTTAGAGAGTCCCAAATTTCTTTTGTTGTTTCACATCCCGCAACTTGCATTTGCAAATCTTCTAGTAACCCTTGAAATAGGTATGCTGACGCTGAACTATCCTTTTTTACATCACTCTCTTTTGATGTACTTACTCCTTCTACTAAATCCCATACTTCATTTGCCGTTAATATCTTCTTCATTCTTAATGCCCATAATGTATAATTTGTGTTGCTTAAAACTGGGCATTGATATGATGGTAACGATGTGGTGAAAACAACTATGTTTTCGTTTTTATCTCCAGTCATATCTTTCGATTTGGTTTTCTTCTAAGACCAATATAATTCTAATAATAGTCGACCTTAAATTCTTCTTTCTAACCCACAATAGTAATATGCAACTTTTAAAACCAATATAATCTTAATAAACAGTCGAATTTAAATTTCTGCTTAATCACAGTAATTCTCAAATGATTCTAACTTTTTTTAGGGCAAATTGTAATGGTAAAAATCTATTCTACTAATAGAAAATACAAGTATTGAAATAAAACCTTTATTTTCTCTTGGTCTTGAGGGCTTTTTAAGTTGCGTACTCTTTTCTGTTCCCAAATAAAACTGCTTCTTTTCCAAACCAATAACAGCGTTCTAAAAAAACGCCTATCTTCTTCCCCAAATAAATCCGCTTCTTTCTTTTACACTAATTGGGGCAAATCACTTTTCTCTTCTTCCTGTTGCAATCGATGGTGGTTAAGATTCTTGTTACTTTTCCGATGACGGCGGCGGCGGCGGTTATTCTTTTCTTCTCCGGCAAACAATACGGCGGCGGTCGCACAACCGGTATGTTTTTTCTTCTCCTTTTCTGTTCTCTGATTCAATCTTTCTTATAATTGAATGGTGTTTCTATCTTTATTGATTACTCTAAATCAAAAACTCTTCTCTTGTTTTGATTGATTCCTTGAATCAATCGGTCTTCTATTTTTCTTTTTCTGGAACGATTCCCTGAATCGTTAGTATTCTGCTCTGTCTCTGGTTCCCTGAACCTTTTGGCTTTGATGCCAATTGTTATACTTTAATCTTTCTATGAACAATCGAAATAATAAGTATACTAAGTTTATTTAATATATAACAATCGTTAGTTTACAAACTTGGTTTACATGGGTACTTATAACCCACCAACCGACACAACCATTCACAATAACTGCCATAACCGAAAATAACTGTCATTCGGTTATAGGCTTTGTTATTGACACACTAGGACCCTATACTTTATACATATACATATATTTGACTTTTTGTGTTTGACTTTGACTTTCATGTTTGACCTTAATGGATTAGATAAATTAGTATCCAATAGGGGCTATTTAATAAAATGCATCCTGCCTGCATAAGTATCATTTTTACAGAATTAGCTAGCATATATTAAGAATTTTTGATATACTTTAACTAGTATTAGTGACGGATTATTTATAGGTATTGAAACCACTATAGTCAAATTACCATTCCATAAGGAAAGGAACGCGATAGTTACCGAACAGAGCAATAGAAGGTAATTTTTTAATCCTTTTCAAATTGAAAGCTCGAGATGAGAAAGTTGAAGTAGCTTTATACGAAATTTATTAGAAGCGAGTCAAGGTTAGCACCAATATAGATACCCCGTTATATTAAGTGTACAAGGTTTTGGATATAAGTTTTTAAATACTTGATAAACGATTTGCACAGGCCTTGATACTTTCTAGGATCATATATGATCGAACAACATCATGCCACCATTCAATCAAGAAAACAATAAAAAGAAAACGTGGAAGAAAAAGGTGAGTTACATCTATTGTTATCTCCCAATTTTCCTAGCCGTTAATTACGACAGGTTAACGACCATTCAATATTGCAAGATAACAACATAAGGTGTACTTCAACTTGTCATAATTTCAAACACCCAAACTATATAAGAAAGCACAATTTCATTCCTCCAACCAATGTGGGATTCAAGCCTTAGAACAAGTCTCACACAACTGAAACCATAAAAAGTTGCTCTAAGCTTTTTTTTCCGTAATCATATACTATTACATATGTTTTTTTTTCACACGATGTTTTTTTCTTCTCTTATCAAACTAGAGAAAATTGATACCAAACTCGATACGGTTATCATAAGCTAATGCTATATACAGAAAAAGGGGTTTTTAATAAGCTAACATCATATATACAAAAAGATAGACTACTTAAAATGAAAAAAGTTGTAAATTTATATTAACTACTACGTTAACGACTTAATCACAAACACAACAACATAATATTTATTTCAACTTATGATATTTTTAAACTCTTGAAGTATATAAGGAAGCAAAATTTCATTCTCCCAACCAATGTGGGATTAAAAACTTAAAACAAGTTTCACAAATGTAACATCATTAAAAAGTTGCTCTAGAGATTTAACACCTTTTGTTGCTGAAATCGTATATTATATATGTTCTCTTCACTTATCAAGATAGAGAAAGTGATACTAAACTCGAATGTGGTTATGTAATGACAATGCAACCGGAGCGGGATATCGTCCTCCATATATGGTACCTTGATCAATCACCCAAAAAGTTGGTTAAACTTGTATCATATCAATATGATCTAGTTTTAGTTTGGGCAAAGGACAAAAAAATGCATCGAACTTGACACTTTTTATGATTGTGTGTAGCCAACTATTTTTTTTCTTATTGTGTGTACTAAACTTTCAAAATTCGATTATTGTGTGTATTTTGTGACCATTTTACCCTTAATTTTATATGGCAGAATAGTCCCAAAATACACATAATGATCGAAATTTGAAAGTTCAGTACATACAATAAAAAAAAATAGTTGGCTACACACAATCACATAAAGTGTCAAGTTCGATGCATTTTTGTGTTATTTGCCCTTTTAGTTTTACTTAAACTAAAGCCAATTACCAACTCCATATATTGTTGGTTGCGAGAAGCGTTTGAGTCTCAAGAGGGTGTTAATTAGTATTCGTTTTGTGTATATTCCTAACAACTTTACTTTACTGGTCATTTTTTTTTTGAGTTATAAAAAGGTCACGTATTGGTTTGTTTTTAGATCCTTTAAGGCTATCTTATGTTTCCTTAAAGGCTTCTAAGTGCTCAGGGATCTGGTAGAAAGTGGGTCTTCTTTATCAAGTTCACTAATTTTATCCTCCTCATGTGACAACACAAATATCGCGAGTGACAACCCATATCAAGTGTTAATCTTTTTGGTAAGGTGGAAATTAAATCGCTTAACATCTTAGGGCTATGTCCTGATCATAATTTTTAGGTAGTGTTATGATACATTGTTTAGTTTAGTTATAGGATGCGACATAATTTGCATCCATTGTGTCATATTCTACGTAGGTTTTAAACTGCTAGTTATTTGTAGGAGTCGGGTACTCAAGTTGGGTAGGATTTTTTTTTAACTGACTCGGGTTGGGTTGACCAACATCACTTAGTTTTTAAACACTAGTAATTAATATTTTACAAGTGCATACAATCTTGGTTTAAAAATGCGCGCATCATTGCGTAAATTGCGTGCATCATTGCATTGCTTTTAGGATTTCGCATCATGATACCTAATGCGAGGCCATCCCAAAATGCACTCGCATTAGACCGCAATTTGCCGCATTTGTGTAATGCTAGCAATGGTCGCAATTGTCGCAATATGGAATTTAGGTCATTTTGAAAAGAAAAAAAACCATTTAGAAGAAGATAAAAATATTTTAATGGACTTTGAAAAATAGAAGTTGTTGAAAGACTTCTAAAACAAAAGCAATAACAACATCCAAATTACCCTTCGGTTCAAGATCATGCACCATTAACATGATTTGAAATCCCGCAAACAATCATCTTATTACAGCTTCATGTTATGAAATAGTTCATATTGTTCTTTGATCATAAATAATCATATATGTTAAATAGTTTAGCTGAAAATCATATGTGTGATTAAAATTTGACTAAAATTTTTAGTTTTGAATTTTGTTGTTGATTTGGTAATAAATGAATTATGATTGTTAGCCACTGGTATAATTTATCAGTATACCATTTAACACATTATAATATCATGTCATCATGTATATGTATAGAATAGACTTTAATCATTCATGTCCAAACGCATTACTACTAACAATAACAAGGATCTAGAAATTATGGAATTCAAGATCCTAAAATTAAAAATAAACTTACATGTTCATCCTATTCGAAAGTAATTAAAGAAGGTGTTTCTTGTTTAAAACAAAATTTAGTTGGAGTTTATAATGTTGTTTCTAAGTGTTTTATGTCCTGACTAATTGACTTATTTGTTTTACAAATAGATTATTTGCCTATTTTTTTGTGTCTTTGTGACTTATTTGTAAATTTATTGCATTTACTTGGTAATTTTTTTAATTTACTACGTATAAATAATTTTTGTATTTCTTAATACAAAACGCATCGCGTCCAAAATGCGCTCGCATTCGCAACACCCATCACGCATCGGCCTCTGATACCTTTAACGCATCGGATCGCAAAACGCAATTTTAAACCAAGCATACAATCACTATGTCTAAAATAGTACAAAAAACTGCTTAAAAAACATCGGCACATAAATTTTGGTCAAAGTCATGAATTCCCTTGAGGTATCAACTTCAACTTGAGAGAAAGTTGAGAGCTTATATGAACTGTTGATTTTGGTATGACCAACAACACTTATAAGTGGCAAAATGGGTGAGTTGGATCATGGGTCTAAACGGGTCATTAGGAACATGGGTCTAAATGGATTCGGGTCAAAGCTTGAGAAAGTTGAAAAAATCGAGGTACAACCCTTGCTGTTTGATATAATTGTGGATAATAACACAAGTACCAATCGCATGCAAAAAGAGGCTGAATTTTTATATTTATCAGTTGTTCTTCCACAAAATCAGCAAGTGAAATGAAGAAGAACCATTTTTTTTTTTCTGAACTATATAATTGAAGAATGAAGGATTTGTTATTGGATACATAGAAGAACTTGGAATTAGAACCAGTGGTACATCTATACTATGAAAATGAAATGAAAAACTGGGCGGGAAATCAGTTGTGTTATGTTCTTGCTTACCATTTATCTTGACTTTTGTTGACTTTCAATTATGAAACTATACTCATGACCTCTGTTGTAAAAATCGACCTAGGCGGACGATTAATCCCCGCATAATCGTTGATCGGTCACAAAGCGCCTTGATTTATCATAATCGGCCTATTTAATTGGTTTGGTCAAAGATCGCTTAAAAATTGGGACAAAATCACTTAAAATCGGTCAACAAACAGATTAATCGGTCAAACATCGCTTCAAAATGGTCAACAAACTAAGTAATATCTATCTTTGACTTTGAAATTTGAAAATTTTTGTATAATGTTTATATTTGAACACTTGAAGTATTTGAACTTTGATGCACTATGCTTATATCATACATATAATATAATATAATATATAGAATTAGAATTTTGTGCATAAAAATTCCAATCTGATTAATCCCCGATTAATCCCCGCCTAACCGATTAATCTCTAGGCCCTACCCGACCGTCTCACTAGCGCCTATCAATTTTTACAACCTTGCTCATGACTATACCAAAAACTAAACACAATCTGAGCCGTATCGTATATCTAATTAATCACTATAACCAAACCCGTAAAGCAATAATTGCTAACCCTATAACACCTTCAAATAAAGACTTCAACCAGCAGAGCAATTGATAGCAATAACGCAAACTACCATACTTCAAACTTGAACAATCCTTAAAACCTTCTAAGATTAGAGTAGAAAACTTGTATAACGCAGCCAGCATCTCAACTTTAATAATCCAATGTCACAAAACTCGAACCATATACACCTACACCTACGTTAGCTAGTAAAATTCCGCTTCTTTGATTCATGTGATTAGAGTTGGATATCACCCGCAATACAATTTATTCTGAAAAAAAAAATTGTATAATTTTGATGAGTGTTGGTTCATTTATGGTTATAATTAAGCCAGTTATAAGTAATGTTAGATTTATCAAAAGCTAACAACATATATGGAAAGATAAACAACTTAAAATGACAAAAAAAATTGTTAAATTACAATAATTGTCATCTATGTGTACATCGTTGGTTTTTATTTTAAAGATATAAAAAATTTGTCAAATTACAACAATTGTTGACTTCGTTTTATTCAGATCGTTGGTCAAACGATACGATTATCACAAAGACAACAACATAATGTTTATTTCAACTTGCCACCTTTTTAAACACCCAAAGTATATAAAGAAGTAAAACTTTATTCCTCCAACCAATGTGGGATTCAAAACATAAAACAAGTCTCACAAAAGTAACCCTATAAAAAGTTGCTCTAGTGACATGACACATTTTATTGCCGTAATCATATATGGCGTATGTTCACACTGTTTTCTTCTTCTCTGATCAAGCTAAAGAAAAGTGATGCCAAATTCGAATTAGGTTGTTTAGTTACAATGCATTTGGACTTGGATATCCTTCATCGATGTACCTCAATCAACCAAAATTTGTAAAAACTTATATCATATCATTTTGATTATCTTTATTTTTTACTTATACTAAATCCGGTTACCAATTGCATATGTTGTTGGTTGCAAAAAGCGGTTGAGTTTATTGAGCTTGGGCATTTGTTTTGCGTATATTCCTTACAGCTTTACATGTCATTTTCTATTGAGTTATAAAAAGGTTACATATTCATTTTCCATTGAGTTAAAGGCTTCTAAGGGCTAAGGATACGTAGAAAATTGGTTTGTTTTTAGATCCTATTTTTAGATAATTAAGCAAAAATAGAGGAAGATGTCAACCAGAAATTTGCTTAAGTCCATTATGCTTTTGATCGGAAGACTCTAACCAGTGGAGCAATTAATAACCATAATGCAAATTACCATACATCGACTTGAATAGTCCCTAAAACCTATCAACATTAGAGTAGAAAAAACCACTATAATGGAGCACATGAACTTCAATACTCCAATATCACAAAACTCATACCATATACACCTATGTTAGCTAGTAAAATTCCGTTTCTTTGATTCATGTGGAACTAAAATGTTTTTTTTTTTTTTTTTCTTTATAAGAGAGGGAGCCACGCCAAAATTTGTAATTACTTTTTCTCTTGAGAAGCTATTAGAAGTGTGATACTTAAACACGTGTATTTAGTGTCAATGTTTGGAGTTGGATATCTCCCGCAACACAATTTATTCCGAAGATAAATGCGAAGAAAAGATTATCGTATAATTTTGATGAGTGTTAGTTAATATATGTAATGTGAAATGTTGAAAAAAAATTTAAAAAAATGTTAAAACAATTAATTATGGTGCATATGTTTCAAAAGGAAACTATTACAACACATCAAAAACCGGGTTGACCCGGGACGCTTCAAACCCGACTGGTGGACTCGGTTTAATTTAACCCATTTTTTCGACCCAACCCATCGGTTTATCTTGACCCGTTTTTTGACCGGAAGGATTTAACCCGTTGAACCATCCGGGTCGAACCGGGTTTCAAAACATTATGCGTAATCCCCAAATCCTCAAACTTTTATTATTTTACGTTTATAACCCATAAACTCTTTTTATCACGAAAACTATCTGCCACTATAAAATTGTCTGGTATATACAAAAAGATAGACTACTTATTATGAAAATAGTTGTTAACTTACATTCGTTACTATCGCAATGCTAGACATCCCGTTTATTACATAATCTAAAAATTAGAGTTTACATCTATGCGAAGTTGATTGTAAAAATGTCTTACGAGGCAACTTATAAATATAGAAACATAAACATTGTAATAATGGTCGCAATCTTGCAACATGACATGTCTCATCTTTGGGATGTATGAACTTTGTTTGAATATCAAATACATGTTTTATCATTCACATTCTCCACTAAAAATTGGACAAAGTGATCAACTATTCATCCAAAAATAGTCCTTAAACGCATGATGATTAGCTTCTAAAATTAAGTTTAAAACGACAAGGCCTAATAAGGAGTTGCCAAACACCAAAAGTGTAGTAAGGTCGTATGCCCTTGATCTAGAGATTCCACCCAAAAGAGAATATATTATATATCAATGCATAGACGGAACTTGACAAGTTTAACTAAAATGGCCAAATTGTAATTATATTTATTTTAGGAGGGCCAAATTACATTTTCATTTAACATTCGTACTTATAATGCCTACTACAATTATATTTAAAGGTTAAAAGTGTACACTTGTGACTAAAAATTTTGAGAGAGCCACAACCCCTCCCGACCCCTAATAAGTTCCATCCATGTATCAACGAGCAAGCAAACCCCGGAAAATGTCAAATATTTGGCAATTTCTAACTTAAAACTTATATATATATATATAAAAAAAAAAAAAAAAAAAAAAAACAAAAAACAAAAAAAACTACCTAAAATGTCAAAAAGCTTTTATTTCACATTAATTACTAGAAATTTGCTAGACATCACCCGCTGAAAATGATACTTTTATGTGGATGTATCATTGCTCTAATTACTACCACCATTTCCTACCATGAAAACGATATACAACCGACCAGAGAGCAACATAATTTTTATTTCAAGTTTTCAAAATCCTGAAGTATATAAGGAAGCAAAATTTCATTACTCCAACCTATGTGGGATTCAAACCTTAGGACAAGTCTCACACAACTAGCCCCAAAAAATAGTTGCTCCATGGTCACATATTGTTTTCTTCTTCTCTTATCTCAAGCTAGAGAAAATTGATACCAAGCTCGAATACGGTTATCTAGTGGCAATGCAATTGGAGGGGAAAATCCTTCATGAATAGTACCTCAAACACCCGAAAATTTGACAAAATTTATATCATATCTTTTTGATTTAGTTTTAATTTTACTTATATAGTCGTACTAAAAACTATTTTGCTAAACTCTTTCATAGACTGTCATTTTGTCATAATTTGTTAACAAGATACCAGCCTTTCATTACATAAACTGTTAATAAAAGAGAATACGGATAGTTTCTTTCCAATAAATTTGGACAATACTTATCGACTCTGGTTGGATTGACTAACATCAGTTAGTTTTAAACACTCGAAGTTATTATATTACAAGTGGGTACAATCACTATGTCTAAAATAGTATGAAATCACGAGTCAAAGTTGTTGGCATATATATTTTCGTCCAAACAACGAATCACTCGAGTTATTCACACACAAAACTGAGATCTTTTACAAACGGCTAATTTTGGTACAACCATCTTGGTTTTTTTAACATTCAGCAGCTATTATATTTGGATTACATACAGATATCGAAATGAATATACGATAACTATGCCTAAATTTTAAAATAGTATGAAATCACGAGTCAATCCTTTGTGAGTTTGTGGTATCAACTTCAAAATGATAAAAAGTTGAGAATTTATATGAATTGTTAGCAAATGATGTCTACTACTATTTTTTTTTCTTTTAACAATATTTGACATCATGTAACAACAACATAACCCTAATCTCAAACTAGGTGACACCAATACACCAACTTATATGACCTATCAAAATTTCCTTTTTTCAACCCATGTGGGATTAAATACCTGGTTTACAGAAAAGTAACTAGGAACAAAGTTGTACTCCAGACACAACACATTGTTACTCTTCTAAAGGTATGAGAAAACTGATGCCAAACTCAAATACCCATTTTTAAAGCGGTTTAGTTTAATATTCTTGTCTCTAAAGAGCCTGATAAGACTACAATGAAATAATCTTTGTGACCACACTATGAACTCAACACAATCTGAGCCATGTCCGCCTTTGAGTTGGCCTGGCAACAAGAGTTGAAGAGCAGATCGAAAAAGGCACCATAACCAAATTTATAAACCAATAATTTGCTTAACACCATAACCATTTTTTATCAAAAGACTTCAACCAGCACAGTAGAACCATACATCAAACTTAATAAGTCTCTAAAATCTTCCAAGAATACAATAGAAAAAAAGAGTAATATTGGAGCTCCTGAAATTTATCTATCCAAAATCATTTGTAGGGAACTAGCTAAACTGAACCACTTGATCGACTCAACGTACACCTCATCAAATCCGCACGATGGAAGTGTTGTTGGAACTTGAAGAACACTTTTCAATATGGATGCCAACTTCATCCGATAACTAGAAATCTCGAACTATATACACCTACATTAGCTAGTACATTTCTGATTTTTTTATATCACGTGTGACTAAAATTACGCAAAAATTTGTTATAACTTTTTTATTTTATTTTTATGAAGCTATTAGAAATTTAATACCAAACTCAACACAATTCATTCCGATGATAAATGCTAAGAAATTAAATATTGCATAATTTTCATGAGTGTCAGTTCATTTATATTTATAAATAAGTCAATTAAGTCAATACCCAAAGTATATAAGAAAGCCAAATTCCATGTCTTCAACAACCAATATCATTTATAATGATAACCAATATCGCTTTCGATCAAAAGACAAAAGACTTCAATCACCAGATCAATTGATAACGATAACGCAAATTACCATACATTATATTGAACTTAAATAGTTTCTAAAACCTTCCTAGATTAGAGTAGAAAAATCAGTGTAATGTAGCACCTAAACTTTAATGATTCAATATCGTTTGGAATGAACTAGCTAAATTGAACCACATGAAGATTCAACATACACTTCATTAAATACTCGGGTTGGGTTGACCGGATATGGATAGTTATTTTCCTATAAATTTGGAAAAAAAATTTCGACTCGGGTTGGGTTGACCAACATCCCTTGATTAGTTTTTAATCACTGGTACTTAAAATATTATAAGTGCATACAATCACTATGTCTAAAATAGTATGGAATCATGAGTCAAAATTGTTAGCATATAAAACCTTGCAATGACCACTTTAGTTATTAACTTCAAATGGACACAAATTTGAGAACTTCAACGAATGGCTAATTTTGGTACGACCACCAGCACTTGGCTTTTAAACATTCATTAGCTAATATATTTGGAGTACATACGCATATTGAAATATACAATAACTGTGCCTAAATAGTATGAAATCACCAATCAATCCTTTGTGGTATTAACTTCAAATTGATAAAAAGTTGAGAATTTATATGAACCATTAGCATTGACGTCCGGACGCTATTTCTTCTCTTTAAGATCATTCAACATCATATACCATTAAAGAGAAACGAAAAAACGTGGGTAGATAGACTGTAAAGGGTTGAGAGAAAAGCGGTTGAGTTTACTATTCAGCTCGCCTCTAAAAGAATGCGTTAAGTATTTGTCGGCAGGGAGCCAGGAAATGAAGTACGTACTATACCGAATCGAGAGAGACTACAACAAAACTATACTCATGACTGCACCAAAAACTTAACGCAATATATATATGAGCCATATCCGATTTTGAATTGATCAAGCAAAAAGAGTGGAAGAGCAGATCCGAAAAGGCACCATAACCAAATCCATATACCAAACCAACCCTTTCGATCAGGAGACTTCAACGTCCAGCAGACCATCCAAGAACTGAGTAGAAAAAAACAGTTATAATGCGGCACGCGAATCTTAATAATTCTACACCATTTGTAATGAACTATCTTAATTGAACCACTTGAAGCTTGAATGCCATTAAATATGTACACGGAACATGAAGAAGAAGAACCCTTCAAACGCCAACTTCAAACTTAAAAGCAATCTAATAACCATATATACCTACATTAGCTAGTAAAATTCCGCTTCTTTGATTCATGTGGAACTAAAATGTTTTTGTTATTTTATAAAAAGGTAACCACGCCAACATTTGTTATAACATTTTTTTCTTTTGAAGCTATTAAAAATTTAATATTCAAACACACATATTTAGTGGCAATGTGATTCAAGCTGTATAATTTTGATGAGTGTTACTTCGTTTATAGTTATCATTTAGTCAATTATAAGCAATATCATATCTATATAGTTATCATTAAGTCAATTATAGGCAATATCAGATTATCATAAGCTAACTCCGTATACAAAAAAAGTAACATGATATATACAAAAAGACTACGTCTAATGACCGGTTCTCATGGAGCTTCACCGCCTACTACTCATTCCGCAGGACCTTCGAGAACTTCAACTTACTCTGTACAAACTTCAACATCGAGTCCTGGAAATGCAGAGTGCTCAAACTGCATCAAATTGAAAGGGAAGATAAAAGTACTCAAGAAAACAATTAAAATGTATATGCTTCTCGAGAACCACACATTTCATTCAACTGCACTACTTCACGACCTTTATGATGACATGGAAAAACTTGGTTTAGAATAATTCGTATGCTTTAATGGTTAAACTCGATATCGGGTTGTAATTTAATTCGTACGCTTTGATGTTTGAACTTTTATCGATCTGTAATGTAATTTGTGCGCTTTAATGTTGGACGCTTTTCGACATTAATTATGGCATACTTCCCGTAAAACGTCGTTTGATTTGACGCTTTGATGTTTAAACTTTTATCGATTTGTAATGTACTTCGTACGTTTTGATGTTTGAAATGTAAATCGTACGCAATAATATTAGACGTTTATCGACTTGTAATGTAAAAGTAATTAGGTAAATATACGCCTACGACATGTCGTAGGAAACAAAAGGCGGGAAAAATACCGCCAAAAGTGCTAATATATGCCTACGACATGTCGTAGGTATTTATTAAAATACAAAGCGATTAATAATGCCTACGACATGTCGTAGGGAGATAACAAACCACAACACTAATCAACACTAATCAAACGTTAATCACCCAAATAATTGCATGGTTTTATTTTACCGACGACATGTCGTAGGGATATAGAAGCGGGAAAAAATACCGCCCAAAAAGATGGGTGAAATGTTGAATGTCCAATTTGACCACTAAAATGCCTACGACATGTCGTCGTGATTTTATTGCCAAAAAAATTCAACCCATTTTAGTCTCGTTCAAGCCCTTTTTTTGTCGTTTAGTGTCTTTTCCCTACGACATGGTGTCGTCGGGATTTTGTTCGTAGCCAGTTCTCCTTTTTCTTGTAGTGTACTTCAAATAAAAAAAGGTGTTAATTTACATTAATTAGTGTCAGTGAGTGTTGCTACATGGTTATTACCATTACCATATGCAACACAATCAGACAACAACATAATGCTTATTCCAACTTGTCCCAATTTTAAACACCCAAAGTATATAAAGAAGCAAAATTTCTTTCTTCCAAAATGATGTGGGATTCAAAACTTGAAACAAGTCTCACACAAGTAGCCCCATAAAACAGTTGCTTTAGACACATAACACCTTCTTTTTTTTTCCATAATCAAAGATTTAAATCTGTTCTTTTCACACATTGTTTTTTCTCGTCTTAACAAACTAGACAAAATTGATACCAAACTCAAAACGGCTTAGTGACAATTTCACTAATTTTATCCTTGGCAAGTGATGACACAAAGATCACTCAGTCCCAACCCATATAATGGTGTTAATCTTGTTGCCAATGTGGAAATTAAATCGCTGAACAATAATTAGGACTATCAGCCAGGTAATCATAAAGTTTAGGTAGTGTTAAGATACATTGTTTAGTTCAGTACGTTATAGAACGCAACACAATTTGCATCCATTATTGCGTGTTCTCTGTAAGTTTTCTAACTATTGTGGTAGGAGTGGCAAGATGAGTGGGGGGTTGCAGGTTTGGTGACATGTCAAAACTGGTAATTTTTTGTCGGAGTCAGATACCTGGGTTGGGTTGACTCAAAAATTAGTTCTATAATACTCTTTTTTGAACATTAGTGTCTCAAATATGATTATTTATCTCTTTGAATTACAATAAATGATAGGTAGAGTGCTAGAACTTATTGTGGTCATCTGTTCTCGCTGAATTACAATAAATGATAGGTAGAGTGCTAGAACTTATTGTGGTCATCTGTTCTCGCTGTATACAGGTTTATTGTCTTCTTTACAATTAGGATTGTGTCGTAATCATATAACATGACAAGCATAAATATAAACACAATAAACATCAAAGTACATCCGAAAGTGTAAGGCACAGATAATAATAATAATTAATTCACTGAAAAGTAGATAGTATGCGTACCTTATTTAACTCCAAGCTAGCAATCGATTGGATTAATTTATGAACCCTAATTAGGGTTTAATATGGATTAAAGAATTGACCTTTACCATTTTTTCAATTCAATCCAAGATACAAATAATAGTGTGCTTTGCGCTAGTAATCGTCTAGCTACTTATATTAAGAAATTTTTTGAAAGTATGTTGTTAAAAAAGTTTGTCTATTTTAACGAACTTTCATTTTGTTTGATTGGGTTAATAAACTTATAAGAATTGACATTTAGATTACTATTCTATGATTTCAGTGTTCATACGAGTGACTTGAACTAATATTTTGAATAATTTAAGTGGCACAAATGTCATGTTTTACAAGTTCTTTGATGTGTACATATAGTTTTATAAGTTTAGTGACACAATGCCGTGATTCATAAGTTCATTAACCCAACTTAACAAAATGAAAGTTCGTTACCTTAGATGAAGTTCTTAAAAAAAAAGTTTAATGACGTATTTGTATATATTTACCCAAAAATATATTATATAATTTTGATGAGCGTTAGTTCATTGGTATGTATATTAAGATGTCAATTATAAGCAATAATAGGCTTATCATAAGCTTAACACCATATACACAAAAAGATGGGGTTGTCATAAGCTAACATCATATATACAAAAAGATAAACAACTTAAAATGACAAAAAAGTTGCTAATTTATATTAATTACTGTCTGTAGATTTTCAATCCCGTTACATCTACCTTAATAGTATGCGAAACACTAAGACAACAACATAATATTTATTTCAATTTGTATAATTTTGATGAGTGTTAGTTCATTTTATATTAAATTTATCATTAGCTAACAACAGTAGATAAAGATAGGTTTGTCATAAGCTAACATCATATACACAAAAAGATAGATTACTTAAAAAGACAAAAAGTTTTTAATTTACATTAATTATTTTTTGCCAATTTCACATTTAGTGACTCAATGTGATGGTATGCGAAAGCAACAAACAATAACATAATGTTTATTTCAACTTTTCACAATTATAAACACCCAAACTATATAAGGAAGCAAAATTTAATTTCCCCAAATTACGCATTGTAGCCAAGTGAAAAGATGTAACTTATTCAATTTGAATATATGTTACATAAATAGTTTTCATAATCATTTATTATACGTATAGAAGTACTTAACTATTATCTTTAAAGGGTTAGTTAAACAATTCGTATAACACAACCTTGCACCTTGGTTATTGTAGGTTGCATATGGGCGGGATGAAACAAGTTTGAATAACGGGTTGAAATGGGTTCGTTCAAACAACTATGTAACTTATGGTATGCATCAAAACGTATTGGACATATATATTCGAAACAGTACTTTTTACGCATACAAATTTTCTTTTAGTGTTCTCAAAGTATTAAGATATGATATAAAGATATTATTTTATTTCGAGACTATGAAGCTTTGGCATCCAACATTTTTTTATCTTTCCCTTTCTTTGAAGGTATAAACCATTGATTACTTGATCTATATGATCCTTTTTTTTTATCTAAGTCGACATCGATCCATGCCTAAAATGAAGCACAAAAGATCTGAAATCAATTACATACTTTTCATTCATAAAACAGGTTATTGGCTTGGTTGAGGACCATACAAGCATGCCAATATTAGAAAGAGCGTACTTTCTCATGAGAATGGTAAGGTCGTGAGTTCTTCATATTAACTATGTGTAGATATCCACTTTTGCGAATTGGAATCTTTGCATAGAATGTGAGCGTGTGCGATGGCAACCACTCAAAATGAAATTAGGAGTTAAAGGAATCATAGTCTCTAATCATGGAGGTAGCCAACTAGATTATGTTCGGGCCACCATTGATGTACATGAAGAGGTGATTATCCGTTTATAGTTATTAAATAAACGACTGCATAAACACATACGTAAATTTTTTATACCGGCCTAGCAGTATCCAAGATGCCTTACAACCAAAAGTACACATACGCAAATATTAATATTCATGTGGTACATGTTGTCCAAAGACGAATACCAGTTATCCTATAGATGGAGGAATCAGGCAAGGAGCGAGCATATTCAAGGCTTTATGGAGGATTTGTATTTGAAATTTTATTTACCCTACATTTCTTTTTACTATTTTTTAAAATACCCGTGAATTTCACGGGTGTTTTAGCTACTACTTTATATAATAGTATAGTTAGATTACTTAAAATGACAAAAAGTTGTTAACTTACATTAATTACTATTTGTGTCTTGTGTGTCCTGTACATTACGGTATGCAAAAGACACAGACAACAACAAAATATGTATTTCAACTTATCACATTTCTAAACACCCAAAGTATATAAGAAATCACAATTTAATTCCTCGAACTAAACCTTTATCATTGTGTGAATATGTCTTTATAAATTATAACAATATCAGATTTATCACTAGCATGGTACCTGCGCGTTGAACGGCGGGTAATATGCAATTAAAATATTCAGCGAATTTTTTTTAGTTCTATATTTTACGATACAATAGATATACGGATGACGACAATTTTAGTTTTGAATAATTTTATGCAATAATAATATTTTCATATAAAAACTATAGATTATCCACGTGATGTTGTGACAATATTGAGTTGGTAGCAGGTATATTTTAAGTGTATGAGGTTAAAGTAGTTTACAATGACCTATAGTCGCAGGTTATCTTTAAATAATAACACCATAGGGAATTTTAAAAATCACTTACATTATACTAAGAAAATTTAGTTATTTAAAAACAATATTTATTATATTTATCCCACATAGATGGATGATACAAGTAAAAGAGTACTTATAAAGATAAAGAAAAACTAAATATCAAGAAGTCATATAGGCTACATTAAAGAGTATAATTACTATTATATAAATATATAATTACCACTTTACATCCCTTGCTTTGAAAAAATCGTTCAATTTTTACAAAACAAAGTTTTTAGTTTTTATAGTAAGTTTTGTCAACAAAATTCTAAAAGGTGTATATGTTGGTTCTCGAGGCACTCCTGCGATTTAAAAATATTTTTTGAACATTGAAATGTATTATGCATTTTGAAACTCTATTGATTTAATAATATCGTTTTCGGACGACTTTTATGGGCTAGCTAAACCGGTGGTGACTCTGGTTCCCGATTGAACTCGTTGGTCCGGTCCATTTTTAAAACCATATGTACCGTCAACTTGTTTGAATATAAATTGTATGAGGCTTTATGTGTTTTATTAGTTTGTATAATATGTATAAAAACAAGTATTTTTCATATTAGGGTTGTTTTAAAAATAACATTTATTAGGTAATAATTGTTTTAGACGTTTTTTTTCCTCATATTAAATTACTTTGCATTTAAAAAAAAACATGTCTACAAAAAGTGCTTTAAAGTGTTGCAACCAATACTATTATAGATGTACATATTAAAATTTGCCATTATAAGCAAATGTTGAATCTTAATTTTTTAAGCTTTTTATTTTAAAAATGTCTCAAATGCTTTATAATTTAGTATAGATAAGCTAACATCATATAAAAAGATAGATTACTTAAAATAACAAAAAATTATTAATTTACATTAATTGCTATCTAAAGCATTTTCCCATTGATTATTACAATGAACGAAACCTTAAGACAACAATATAATGTTAACTTCAACATGTGGCTATGTTAAACATCCAAAGTATATAAGGAAGCAAAATTTCATTCCCCAAACAATGTGGGATATAAAACTTAAAACAAGTCTCACACACTTTGCCGCATAAACAAGCTGCTCTAAAGACATAACCCCTTTTTTTTACCCGTAATCAAAGGTTAAATATGTTCTTTTCACACATTATTTTTTTCTTCTCTTGTCAAACTAGAGAAATATGATACCAAACTCGAATAACTTTATTTAGTGAGAATGCAATTGGAGTTGGATATCTTTCATGTGTAGTTTTACCGATAGTATAGCCATTTACCAATTGCATATGTTGTTGGTTGCGAAAAGCGGTTGAGTTTGATATTGTGCTTGAGTGTCAAGAGTGTGTCAAGTATTTAATTTGTGCATATTTTACAGCTACCTTTACAGGTCTTATAGTCTTATTCTATCGGGTTACAGAAAGGTTACGCATTTATTTTCTATCTAGTTAAAAGAAAATATATGGACAGTAATTATTCTTTGTAGGTATTCCATCCGTTATGGTAGGAGTCGCAAGATGAGTGGGGTTTGCAGGTTCGGTGACATATCAAAACAGGTAGTTTTTATAGGAGTCGGGTACTCGGGTTGGGTTGACCCAAATGTGTTCTATGATACTCTTTTATGAATATGGTGTCTCAAATATGATTATTGATCTCTTCCAATTACAATTAACGATAGGTAGAATTGTACTACTTAAAAGAAGAATTGTACTATTCTCTCCTTCCTATAAAAAGTGTCAACCAATATATGGACAGTAATTATGACCGATTTTTCTACTTTACCCTTTTAAGTAAAACTTGGATTAATTACTTATTTTTAATTTCTATATTAACTATGAGGGTAAAAATAACTTTTTATCGATAGAAACATGCATTAAATACACATATCATACTTTGTCCATTTTTTGCGTGTGGACACTCTTTTTGGTAGACCGTCAATTTGTTGTATTTATTAACATGATGCGAGTCTTTCATTACATTATCTTGTTAGGACATTTTTTTCCTTAAAATTTGGACAAAATTTATGGACTCGGGTTGACCAACATCACTTAGTTTTTAAACACTTGTCGCTAATATGTTACAAGTGCATACAATCATGAGTCAAAATTGTTCGCATATAAATTTTGCAATGAATCACTTTAGTTATTAACTTCAAGAGGACAAAAATTTGAGAACTTTAACAAACGGCTAATTTTAGTATGACCACCGACACTTGGTTTTTAAACATTCACTATACAATAACTGTGTCAAAAATAGTATGAAATCACTGGTCAATCCTTTGTGGTATTAACTTCAAAATGATAAAAAGTTGAGAATTTATATATATTGTTGGTTACCGATAAAGGACGATGTATTTTTGTCTTTTAACATCATCCGACATCATGTGCCAACAACATAACACTAATCTCAAACTATGCAAACCAAATACACCACTCTATATGACCTATCAAAATTTCCTTTCTTCATCCCATGTGGGATTGAATACCTGGTTTTCAGAAAAGTAATTAGGAACAAAGTTGTTCTCTAGACACAACACATTGTTACTCTTTTAAAGCTATGAGAAAATTAATACAAACTAAAATACCTATTTTTAATACTTGTTAACACATTATGTGGGAAAAGAGATTGAAAAGGGTTGCGTAAAGCAGTTTAGTTTAATATTTAGCTTGTCTCCGAAGAAAGTAATAAGTATTTGTCGTTAGAGAGGATACGGGACTACTATACAAAATCAAGACTACAATGAAGTAATAATTGTGACTATACTAGAAATTCAACAATCTAAGCCATTACCAAAGGCACCATTACCAAATCCATAAACCAATATCGCTTTCGATCAAAAGACTTCAACCAACAGAGGAATTGGTAACCATAACGCAAATTACCATACACCAAACTTGAATAGTTCCAAAACCTTCTAAGATTAGAGTAAAAAAACTAGTACACCACCTGCACTTCAATAATCCAATATTATAAATCTCGAACCATATACACCTACATTAGCTAGTAAAATTCTGCTTCTCTAATAAAAAAAGGTAACCAAGCCAAACCTTTCTTTTGAAGCTATTTAAATTTTGATAATCAAACACATGTATTTAGTAGCAATGTGATTTGAGTTGGATTTTACCCGCAACACAATTTATTCCGAAGATAAATGCTTAGAAAAAATTATTGTATAATTTTGATGAGCGTTAGTGTGTTTATCATAAGCTGACACCATATACTAAAAAAGATAAGTTTGTCACAACCTAAATATACAAAAAGATATACTACTTTAAATGACAAAAAGTTGTTAAGTTACAATAATTGTCATCATCGGTAAGCTAGAGAAAATTGTTACCAAAATCGAATACGATTATTTAATGACAATGCAAATGGATGGTACCTCAATCACCCAAAATTTTGGCCAAACTTATATCGTATTTTTACGGTAGTGTTAAGACTTGATATTACATTGTTTAGTTCAATCACAATTCGCATCTATTGTGGTGTATTCTTTATATGTTTTCTAACAATATAATTATGGTTGGGTTGGCAAGATGGGTGTGGGTTTGCGGGTTGGGTAACACATTAAAACAGGTACTTTTTTTTTTGTAGGAGTCGGGTACTCAGGTTGCCCGAAATGGATAGTTTTCTTTTTTCTATAGAATTGGACAAACTTTGTTGACTCAGGTTGGGTTGACCAACATCACTTAGTTTTTTAAACAATGGTAGTTACAGGTGCATACAATCACTATGTCTAAAACAGTACGGATAACCGAGTAAAAAAAACGTTGGCACATAAATTTTGGTCCAAGTCACAAATTCCTTGAGGTATCAACTTGAACCTGAGAAAAAGTTTTTGAGAGCTTATATGAACTGTCGATTTTCGTACGACCAGCAAAACTTAATTAGTAAGCACTCGTAGTTTATATATTACTAGTGCATACAAAAATAGTATGAAATCATGAGTTGAAAATGTAAGGCACAATTTATCATGAAATACTTGTGGTACCACCAATGTTGTTTGATATAACTCGGGATATGATACCACAATTTGATAGTCAGTGCGACCTTAAAAAGTGTGTTAAGTACCCATTGTTAAGGAGGAAAGAGGAGACTATACCAAATCAGACTACAATGAAACTATACTCATGAGTCATACCAGATTTTGAATTTATCACTATAAGTCTATAACCAAACTCGTAAACCAATAATTGCTAAACGCCATAACCTTTTCGATGAAAAGACTTTAGCCATCAGAGCGATTGATAAAGAAGAACTTCGATATAGAACTAGTGGTGTATCTATACAATGAAAATGAAATGAAAGTTTGGACAGGGAAATTAGTTGTGTTCTGTTCCTGCTTGTTTGACCATTTATCTTGACTTTTGTTGACTTTCAATTATGATTCATATCAATGTCTTCCCTTTCAAATATTACTTGCCTCAAGTAATCACAATCAAGCATCCATATCAAAGGAAGGCAATCTAGCAGCTAGGTCTTTTAATTTCCTGCATTGTCTCTTTTAGCTAGCTTTCTGTCCAAAATAGCATAGGGTTCTACTGCTATCACTCCATCTGTATTGAACGTAGGCAAAATAGCATCTGTTAGCATAGGGTGTACTAAGTGGATTGCCCTTATGCAACTTCAATTGGGACACATGAAACAGTAGCATCTGTTAGCAACTCCAGTTTATAGGCGAGTATTGTACCAAATAAAGACTACAACGAAATTATACTCATGAGTCATGACTATATCGAGAACTAAACACAATCTAAGGCGTATCCGATTTCTAATTAATCACTATAACAAAACCCGTAAAGCAATAATTGCTAAACCCTATAACACTTTCAATCAAAAGACTTCAACCAGCAGAACAATTGATAGCCATAACGCAAACTACCATACTTCAAACTTGATCAGTCCTTAAAACGTTCTAATCTTAGAGTAGAAAACTTGTATAATGCAGCACCTGAACTTTAATAATCCAATATCACAAAACTCGAACCATATACACCTACGTCAGCTAGTAAAATTCCGCTTCCTTTATTCATGTGACAGGAGTTGGATATCACCCGCAACACAATTTATTTTGAAGAAAAAAATATTGTATAATTTTGATGTGTGTTGGTTCATTTATCTATACTACTATATAATCTATACTACGATATAAAGCATTTAAGTTGTAGGTTCCATAAAAAATTAAGATAAAGAGCTCCAATCATTGAGTGACATGTGTCACTTCTCTAACTAAAAAATAACAAAAATGGAGGAGCTCTAACAAACTAAAATAAGGGGCTCCAATAATGGGGTGACACATGTCACTTCTTAACTAATTAATCACCTTTATTTTTAAATTTAAATATCTTTTAATTCGTTTAATTTTTTTATGATCTAATTTCACCATATTTTTTAAAATTTTGTGTTCTTTAATTTAATATCCATTTTGATATATTTTTATCAGTTTTTAGTTTTTACATTTTTAGTAGGTTTATTTTATTTTGATTCAAATTTTTATAACTTTAACCTTTATTTCAATTAATACAAACTTTATTTATCAAAATCATTTACTTTTGGAAAAGTGTTTGACGGGAAAGAGATTGTGAATGTCTTTTTATATGCGGGAATAATGATGTCACGGGAAAAATACGAAAAACCCAAACAAACACATACAACTAACACATATACATTTGGAGTGTTGTGAAATGAATTCACTAAGCGGGTAAGAAATTGCGAGGAGAGTTGGGTTAGCAATTCATTTACTATATTTATTATATAACTATATTTATCGCCGCCGCTGTGCGCGGGTATCCAACTAGTGGTTATAATTAAGTCAATTATAAGTAATGTTAGATTTATCATAAGCTAAAACATATATATATAGAGTTAAATTACAATAATTGTCATCTATGTGTAGATCGTTGATTTTAATTTTAAATATATCAAAAAGTTGTTAAACTACAACAATTGTCGTCTTTGTGTCATTGATATCGTTAGACCAACAATACCATATCATAAAGACAACAACATAATGTTTATTTCAACTTGTCACCTATTTAAACACCCGAAGTATATAAAGAAGTAAAACTTCATTCCACCAACCAATGTGGGATTCAAAACATAAAAAAAGTCTCAAAAAAGTAACCTTATAAAAAGTTTCTCTAGTGACATGACACCTTTGGTTGCCGTAATCATATATCATATATGTTCTCACTGTTTTCTTCTCTGATTAAGCTAAAAAAATTGACACCGAATTCGAATACGGCTATTTAGTGACAATGGCATTTGGAGTTGGATATCCTTCATGGATAGTACTTCAATCACCCGAAAATTTGGTCAGACTTATAGCATGTTGTTTTGAATTAGATTTAGTTTTACTTATACTAATCCCAATTACCAATTGCATATGTTGTTGGGTTTTGAGAAGCGGTCCAGTTTGATATTCCTTACAACTTAACTGGTCATTTCACATCTATTTATAAATGGAATGCGTTTGTGTTTATAGTTTTGCTTTCTCCTTTCAAACACACCATTATGTTGCGGAGTGTAAGGAGGAGTGCGATGGGCAATAATCCAATGCTCCTTTAAATGATCTAAAAACTCTTGACACATATATTCGCCTCCACGATCAAAACGTAGTGACTAAATGGTCTTCCCTCCATGTGATGAACTATATTACAGATGACATCTCACACCCCAAGTAGAACCACACCAGGCCACCAGCACCTTCTGATTTAAGTGGCATATTTACTATTGAGCAGATGTACAAGATTTTCATGGGAAGTTTACTATTTGAAGCTTACAGGCATTAAGATTTGAGAAATTATTTTAAATGAACCGTTTAGAGTACTACTTTACGAATTTGAACCTCGCACATAAATTTTTCCAAAATAAACTTTTAAATATTATCTGTTAGATTGGTTAGTAGATTAGTTTTTGACCTTACAAGAGGGTATACAAGAAGTGCTGGGTGAGGGATGGGCGAAGTGTTGGGCGAGCCTTGAAGGCCTGGGCGAGTGGTGGGCGAGGGCTAGGCGAGGCTGGGCGAGAGAAGTGTTAGGCGAGTGGGTTAAACATTGGGCGAGTAAGGTGGGCGAGGGGCGAGTGGGTTAAGGTCTGGGCGAGCAAGTCTGGGGCGAGTGCTATGAATCTTCATGTTCCAGGCGAGAACTTGGGCGACCCACATGTTCCAGGTGACACAATTAGAGTTTGATACGAAACTCTTTGATGTTTAGTAGCTAATTTGTTAGCATCATGCACTTTCTCATCACAACTCTTACACAAAGTAGCTTCATCAACACAACACAACATAGTTGCTTCAACTGTTTCACAAACGTATCAACACGTTGATTTTTGGTGGTAAGGTTTTGTGTTACACACTTCCGTTCTACGTCAGTTGGCATCGACAAGTTCTACGTCTATCAAGCATCTAGAGCTTAATAGTATCCTAGATGGGGAATGGTGTAAAAGATCATCAAACCCGTACCGTTGGTGGGGTGCGGCCAACGATCGTGCGATCAATGATCTCACGACCAAATTTGAGAGTTTATCCACCGTTCTTGAAGAAATACAATCCATGCTCGGGGGTGGCAGACATCCAAATCATGAGGGTAACGAACATGGTACCTTTAGAACCCGCCCCAACAAAGAGTGTAACACCCCAACCCGACAAGGGTCAAAATGTCACATCATGGTGTCAATCAGAACATAACCCATCCCAACAAAGAGTGTAACATCATACATAAAAAATGATAGACTATTTAAAATGACAAAAAATTGTTTATTTACATCAATTATTATCTGCTCAGATTTACCGACTGTTTAGTAAAGTAGGTTAACAGGCAGTGAAACTCACAAACAACAACATAATGTTTATATCAACTTGTCATAATTTCAAACACCCAAAGTATATAAGGAAGTACAATTTCATTCCTCTAACCAATGTGGGATTCAAACCTTAGAACAAGTCTCACACAACTAGCCTCATAAAAAAAGTCGCTCTAACTTTTTGTTTACATATATTATTATTGAGTGAGGATCAAATGAGACTTTTAATTAAGATGAGAAGAATGAGAATGTACCAAACCACTAACTTATATGCATTCACAAATATTGATGCATCTCCTAATTATTTTTCTTTTTTTATTAGAATTCTTTCTCACTCAACTCAGTTCAATAACTCTTCTCACTAAATTGTGCTTTTCACACATTGTTTTTTCTTCTCATATCAAACTAGAGAAAATTGATACCAAACTCGAATAAAGTTATATAGTGACAAAGCAATTGGAGTTGGATATCTTCCATGTACCTCACTCACACTAAACATTGTTTACACTATGGGTGCATACACCCCTAGTGGCGGAACTTGATAATTTATTTGGGGCGAATCGGAGATTTGTTTGTAACCTCAACTAAATTACCCCTAAAACCTATAATATTTACACTAAGTGCCGTAAATTTTAGAGGAGCCGGAACCCTCCCCTCAAAGAGGTCCGCCCCTGTACAACCCTATAAGCTTATATAGAAAAAGGTAGACTACTTAATATGACAAAAAAGCTGTTAAATTACAATAATAGTTATCTACGTGTCACACATACTGTTAATTTTGGTCTCAATTCGTTAATGGTATATGAAACACCAAAGATAACATCATAATGTTTATTTCAATTTATCACTATTTTAAATACCCAAAGTATATGAGGAAGCAAAATTTTATGTCTTCAACAATTATGGGATTCAAAACTTAAAAGAAGTCTTACACTAAGTAACCCAATAAAAAAAGTTGCTCTAGAGACAAAACAATTTTTTTTCGTAATCGTATACTATTACATACATTCTTTTTCAATTATTGTTTTCTTCTTCTCTAATCAAGCTAGAGAAAATCTATACTAAACTTAAATACAATTATTTCGTGACAACGCAATTTGAGTTGGATATCCTCCATAGATGGTACCTTAATCACACGATAATTTGGCCAAATTCATATCATATGAGTTTCATTTAGTTTTTGTTTTTCTTATGCTAAAGCCAATTACCAATTGCATATGTTGTTGGTTGCGAGAAGCGGTTGAGTTTGATATTGAGCTTTAGTATCAATAGTGTGTTAAGTATAGTGGGATTTCAATAAATTGGTGCCTCTTAAAATATCAATTAGTTTTTAATAACCGGTAGTTAATATGTCACAAGTGGATACAATCACTATATCTAATATAGTACGAAATACTGAGTAAAACCGTTTGCACATAAAATTTGGTCCAAGTCACGAATTCCTTGATGTATCAACTTCAACATAAGAAAAACTTGAGAGCTTATATGAACTGACGATTTTGGTACGACCAGCAGGACTTAGTTACTAAACACTCGTAGTTAATATATTACTAGTGAATACAGTCACCATGTCTAAAATAGTACGAAATCATGAGTTGAAAGTGTTAGGCACAATTTATCATGATACAGTAGAGGTGCAACCATTGTTGTTTGATATAACTCGGGTTATGATACCAGAGTTTATATTCGGCTCAACTTTAAAAAGTGTCATAAGTATCTTTCTTTAAGGAGGAAAGGGGAGTACTATACCAAATCAAGACTACAACGAAACTATAGTGTCATGACTATAGCGAAAACTAAACACAATCTATAACAAAACCCGTTAACCAAAAATTGCTAAACACCATAACATTTTCGATCAAAAGACTTCAACCAGCACAACATTTGATAACCATAACGTATATTACTATACATCAAACTTGAATAGTCTCTAAAACGTACCAAATATTAGAGTAAAACAACTGTTATAATGCAACACCTAAACTTCAATAATCCAGTATCATAAATCACGAACCATATACACCTATATTAGCTAGTAACATTTCGCTTTTGTGATTCAGGTGGGACTAAAAAGTTTTATTACTTTTTTATTTTTTCTTTTGAAGCTATTTGAAATTTGATACTCAAACACGTATATTTTTATTGGCAATGTTTGGAGTTGGAAATCTCCCGCAGCATTTACAGATTGTTTAAAAAAACTAATTAAAATAACTAAGTTGATTATAAGCAATATTAGATTTATCATAAGCTAACAACTTACATATATAGTAAAAAATAGATTACGGAAAATGACAAAAAGTTGTTCATTTACATTAATTGTCATGCTTACCCTTCATCTGCTGATTGTTACAGTAGGCGAAAGATACACATAACAACATAATGTTTATTTCTACTTATCACAATTTTGGATACCCAAAGTATATAAGGAAGCAAATTTTCCTTCCCCCAACCAATGTGGGATTTAAATCATAGAACAAGTCTCACATAAGTAGCCCCATAAAAAAAAGTTTCTCTAGAGGCATAACAACTATTTCTTTTTTCCTTAATCCAACATTAACCATGTTCTTTTCACGCATTATTTTTTTTCTTCTCTTGTCAAACTTGGAAAAGTTGATACCAAATTCGAATACGGTTATTTTGTGACAATGCAATTGGAGTTGGATATCCTCCATGAATAGTACCTCAATCACCCAAAAATTTGGTCAGACTTGTATCATATCATTTTGATTTAGTTTTACTAACTCTAAAGCCGACTATCAATTCCATCTGTTATTGGTTGCCATAAGCGGTTGAACTTGATATTGATCTTGAGTCTTAAGAGTGTCTTAAGTATTTAATTTACCCGGATTTGAACCTCACAAAGTTAAGGGGCACCGGCTTTTCTTAAAGCCCACTAGTGTATATGTGTGTGTATAGGGCCTGTTTCTGGAGCACAATCAGAGAAATTATATGAAACCTTCAATTAGTTATTCAGCAGATCCATATTAGTCGATATACACGAGACGAATATTAACATAATGGCATCACTTGAAAACCCCCTCCTTTGAACATAAAGGTCAAGGGTTCGATCTTCACTCCCTACAAAAAAATTCGGAGGTCCCCTGGAAGCAGACTATCTACTTTCGGGTAGGGGTAAGATTGTCTACATCTCACCTCCTCCATTACCCGGTGGAAGACGAGATTGGATAACGTTCATTTTTTTTGAACCATATACACCTACATTTAGTAAAATGCCACTTCTTTGATTCATTTGGAACAAAAAAGCGTTTTTTTTTTTTTTTTTTACACCGTTCGTCCCTGTGGTTTGCTCCAAATCACTATCGTAGTCCTTGTTCTTTTTTTTTTTTTTTTTTTTTGCTTTTTTGCTACCTATGGTTTACATATTGCACTCTATCAGTCCTTATCGCTAACTGCCGTTATCCTTTTCGTTATCTCAATGGCACTGTTAGTCCTAACCAAACGATCACTTGCAGCGTTAGACCTTTATACTAACGACCGTTAATAACTCAAAAATTTTCTATAAAAAAAATCTTTTCCGATTTAAAAAAAAGTTACGTTTTTTTTATCTGATTTTAAAAAAAGTTTTTTCCGATTTAAAAAAAAATACGTTTTTTTTTTAATCTGATTTTTAAAAAAGTTTTTTCCGATTTTAAAAAAAATACGTTTTTTTAATTTGATTTTTAAAAAAGTTTTTTTCGATTTAAAAAAAATTATGTTTTTTTATCTGATTTATAAAAAAGATTTTTCCGATTTAAAAAAAAACGTAATTTTTAAAAAACTTTATTTTTAAAAAGTTTTTCCAATTTTAAAACGTAATCGATTAAAAACTTTTTAAAAATCGATTAAAAAACGTAATTTTTTTTAAATCGAAAAAAACTTTTTTAAAATCAGATTAAAAAAAACGTATTTTTTTTTTAAATCGGAAAAAAAATTAAAAACCAGATTAAAAAAAACGTCATTTTTTTAAAATTACACCGTACAAAAACGGACAAAAACGTAAGAAAACGGACAAAAGCGTAAAAAACGAAAGAAAACGTATAAAAACGGACAAAAACGTAAGAAAAACGGAAAAAAGCGTATGAAAACGTACATAAACGGACAAAAACACATGAAAACGTAAGAAAAACGGACAAAAGCGTAAAAAACAAAGAAAAACGTATAAAAACAGACAAAACCGTATCACAACGTAAGAAACTGTATAAAAACGTAGAAAAAGTAGACGAAAACGTATAAAATCGGACGAAAACGCATGAAAACGTAAGAAAACGGGCGAAAACGATAAAAACCGCGTAGAAAAGATTTTTTTTAATAAAATTTTTGAGTTATTAACGGTCGTTGGTATAAAGGACTAACGCTGCAAGTGATCCTTTGGTTAGGACTAACGGTGCCATTGAGATAACGAAAAAGATAACGGCAGTTAGCGATAAGGACTGACAGCGTGCAATATGTAAACCATAGGGAGCAAAAAAGCAAAAAAAAAAAAAAAAAAAAAAACAGGGACTACGGTAGTGATTTGGAGCAAACCACAGGGACGAACGGTGTAATTTACTCTTTTTTTTTACTTCCACTTGACACCTATCGTAATGATAAACGGCTCGACTCGCTGTGACCTTCTCTTCCAAAAATTTTCGCTGCTCTAGCCCACAGAGGTAGAGAACTCGTTGTTGTCTCGACTGTGCTATCGGAGGCTCTAGGGAAGAGTCATGTTCTACATATCAATACTGGCAACAATGAAATTTATAGTTAATAGGAAAATCCGTCGATTTCATTAGAAATTTGTACGCAAACACAAGTATTTAGTGGCAATGAGTTGGATATCACCCGCAACACTATGTGTTCCGAAGATAAATGCTAAGAAACAATTATATAATTTGGATGAGTGTTAGTTCATTTATATTTATAGTTAAGTCAATTATAAGCATCATCAGATTTATCATAAGCTAACACCATATAAAAAAATGAGTTTAGCATAAGCTAACATCATATATACAAAATGATAGACTACTTAAAAAGACAAAAAGTTGTATACTTACATATATTATTATCTGTTAGATTACTCGGTTGTTTATTATGGTAGGTTAGCAGCCGGTGAAACTCGCAGACAACAACATGATGTTTATCTCAACTTGTCATAATTTCAAACACCCAAAGTATATAAGAATGCACAATTTCTTTCCTCCAACCAATGTGGGATTCAAACCGTAGAACAAGTCTCACACAACTAGCCCCCACAATTTCCATATACTATTACGTATGTTCTTTTCACACATTGTTTTTTCTTCTCTTATCAAACTAGAGAAAATTGATACCAAACTCGAATATGATTATTTAGTGACAATGCAATTGGAGTTGAATTTCCTTTATGGATAGTGCCTTAATCACCCAAAAAATTAGCCAAAGTTTTTATTTATTCATTTATTATTATTTTTAAAAATTTATAATGGCGAATATATTACAACCTAAATCACCTATCTCACAAATTCTATTTCACATGTCTCCAATAAGACTTGAACCCACACCTTTATGTTGATGGACCACTCACATACCGCTGGGCAAAAAGCCTTTGGTGTTGAGTTTGATATTGATCACTTGAGTCTCAAGAGTGTGTTAAGTATTTGTTTAGTGTATATTCCCTACAACTATACTAGTCCGTTGAGTTATAAAAAGGTAATGTGTTCATTTTGCGTTCTTAAGGTATCCACGTCATCTCGTTGTCAACCCGAAGTAATTTTTTGTACCCAAAATGCCCGAAAACTAAGTGATGGCAGCCTACCTTACTGCCTATATGATTTTTATTTTATTTTATTTTATTTAATGGTTTTCTCTTTATATTGATAGGATAAAATGCTAGGATGCAAGCATCTCAAAATTATTTGTGAAACTATTCTCTTGTTTTGAAGTTTCATTGGTATTGCTTTTTACTACTGAAACGATACCTCACGTTGTGTAAGAACACTTCACAACCAAATGGACAATTGTTGTAAATCATGTCTAGGATAATGGTTCTACCGCATGTCACACAATTTACTTTCTTAGTAACTCCTAGAGCACAAGGTATGTAAGCTATCAATAACAAGTTATTGATATGCCACATCCACGCCACATCATATACATTTCAATAACATACTAATAACTAAAACACCCTCCCTCATAACACACCACTAACATGTTATTTAGTTCTACAAAATACTCCACAAAAAATACTCACTCACTCACAATACAACAAATAAATAAATAAATAAATAAATAAATAAATAAATAAAAGGTCCAAACACCTCCAAGAAATACCAATAGCGTGAGCCACTCTAGCAACTCAATAACTTTTGGCTTGTGGTTGGCGCTTTGCATGGTGCAACAAATAACGTGTGATTTGTTTTATTCTTTACGTTTGGCGTGTTATTCTATTCGATACCAGTATGCTCTTAGAAGTTAGAACCTCTTGACTTCCCAAAAGGGTCACTATGATCAAACTCAATAATTTTTGGCTTGTGGTTGGCACTTTGCATGGTGCAACAAATAACGTGTGATTTGTTTTATTCTTTGCATTTGGCATGTTATTCTATTCGATACCCGTATGCTCTTAGAAGTTAGAACCTCTTGACTTCCCAAAAGGGTTACTATGATCAAACCAAATGACCTCCAGTAACATAACTTGTACTTCAACAAATCAACGATTCTTCTTCTTTGATCCATGTGGGACTAAACATCTTTGAATTTCTCATAAAAAGGTAACCAGGCCTAAAAATGTTTTCTACTAAAGGCTATTAGAAATTTGATACCAATCTCACAGGTATTTGGTGGCGACGCAATTGGAGTTGTATATCACCCGCACAACAATTCAACCCGAAGATAATTCTAAGAAAGTTTAGCTAAAAATACATTGTATAATTTTGATGAGTGTTACTTCGTTTATAAAAGGTCAATTATAAGCGGTAATAGTATAGATGTGGCAATTTGTGCCAAAAATAAAAAAATTTTTGCTAAATGAGCAAACTTTTAAAATATTTGAGCACATTTGGGCCCTCTCCTTCTTTTGAAATGGGCATGTATTGCTCATTTAAAAGTTAAAATGCGCATAATGGGCACATACTTTTCTCGAACATTAGATTGTTTTTAAAGAAAAACTTATATTTAATTTTTTAAATATAAATGAGGTGTTATGCTCGAAGAATTTATTTCATCGTTTTGGGTCTTTTTAAAAACGATTCGTATAACACGAGACCGTTTGGCTCGTAGCCCGTGCCCGCCCGACCCACCCGTTTTGCCACCTCTATAATAGTATATCAAGCTAGAAAAAGATAGACTATATAAAATGAAAAAAATGTTGTTAACTTACATAAATTGTTATCAGACATTGCCTCGATACCAATTTCTCATTTTAAGGGGTATTGAACCAGTAAAGAAAACAATATAATATATATCTCAACATATTTGTGTCTTATATAGCAAGGTATATAAGGAAGCAAAACTTCATTCGTTTAAACAATGTGGGATACAAAACTTAAAACAAGTTTTACAAATTCAACCTCATTAAAAAGTTGCTCTAGAGACATAACACCTTTTGTTGTCGAAATCGTATATTATATATGTTCTGTTCTCTTATCAAGCTAGAGAAAAATGATACCAAGCTCCAATATGGTTATATAATGACAGTGCAACTGGAGTTAGAAATCCTCCATGGATGGTACCTCAATCACCCAAAAAGTTGGTTAAACTTTATATTGAGCTTGAGTCTCAAGAGGGTGTTAATTAGTACTCGTTTTGTGTATATTCCTTACAACTTTACTGGTCATTTTCTATCGAGTTATAAAAAGGTTACGTATTCATTTAGTGTTATTAAGGTATGTGTTATGACAAATGGAATGCATACAATCACTATGTCTAAAATAGTATGAAAAACTGAGTAAAGTGTTAGGTACATAAATTTGGTCCAAGTCACAAATTCCCTTGAGGTATCAACTTCAACTTGAAAAAAATTGAGAGCTTATATGAACTGCGGATTTGGATATATGACCAACAACACTTATATAAGTGGTAAAAGGGGTTAGTCGGGTTATGAGTCTAAACGAGACCTTAGGATTAAGTGTTCAAATGGGTCCGCGTCAAATGGGTCTCGCTTTGGGTTGACACGTAATGAAAAAAAAGTTTTAAAAAAATTGTACCTGTTAGGACCCGTTGCGGATCCATTGGTTAATTGTTATACAATTGGATTTTATATTACATGCCCATTTGGACCCATTTATAATACGAAGGGAGACTCAACATAACTTATCACTTCAAAATTTTATCCAAATTCACCCATACATAACTAATCGGTCTAAAATTGTCACCTTTAAGCACTTAGTTTCTAAACAGCAATAGTGCAAACAAATTAAAATCTCCATGTCTATCATAGTTAGGGGTGTCAGTAGGGTCGGGTTGACCCGACCCGAACCCGATAAGGCTTATCGGGTCGGGTTGAAAAATGTTATCGGGTTGTGTGACCCGAACCCGATAACCCGACATAATTATCGAGTCGGGTTAGGGTTGAATTATTTTTGTTATCGGGTTATCGGGTCAACCCGATAAGACTTGAAATCTATTTTCTGAAAATAATTTCCCTACAACACACCAGTAAACATTCTAATAGTTCATTAGCTCTATTGCATGCTATTAAAAATTGCCTTATTACTAGTGTTTCTTTTTATTTTCTTTATAAAAAGGCTAATGATGTTTAACAGTAAACATTCTAATAATTCCTTAGCTCTATTACATTACATGCTACTAAAAATTGCCTTACTACTAGTTTTTCTATTTATTTCCTTTATAGAAAGGCTAGTGGTGTGTTTTTTTTGCTTACTGAAATATACTTATGAGCTTCTTTTGTCACACGTGTTGGTTTTATGGATATAAATTAGTAGACGTGAGTTAGGATCGGACTCGAGACTATGGGATTGCACACTTTACGTATGAGAATTTAAAGTTAATAATTAAATATAAACGTTATATTTATTTATTTATTAAACGAAATAACTAACGAACGTTAAAAGTAATTATTGTAATGGACTAACGGGCGTTAAAAGTAATTGGAAAAGGACTAAATAGCAAAAGTTGGGAAGGTTCCGGAATCCCTTTGAGGACTCCTACACCGATCGGCCAAAGAAACAAGGAAACAAAACCAATTGTTCACCAAGTTAGCTTGGGTATATAAACAAGGCTAGGGGTTTTATTTTTCCATCTCTTGTGCTCATTAGCTAAACCCTAAAATTGTTTTGTGTGTGTTTTCTTGTCCAAAACCGGTCGAACACCATCATAGGTGTCGATCAAAGCTTTTCCACAAACCAAGTTATTTGTTTGATAAAAACTAGCGTTACTTTAATTCGGTTTAGTACGTGTGTACAAGAACATAGTAATAACATACTTTTGTTATTATCTTGGATTGAATTACAAAACGGTAAGGGGTAATTCACATAATCCTAATTAAATCAAATTAGGGTTCATCCGTTGCTAGTTTGTGGATTTGATTCTTGTTCGGCTAGAATCAAGAAAATGTACGCATATTCTTTTATGTTAATTAATTGTTCATTAATAAATCCTATACGCTTCCGCATTATTACTTTGATGTTTTGTGATTATTTATTTGAATGTCTTGATATATAATTCCAACAACACAATTTAATTGAAAGCACATAAGTATAACAAGACAATTTAATTTCATATATAACTATGTTTCGTTATTTATTATTAGAGCTATATTCTGGTAGTAACTTACTGTATGGGGAAAAAAACTTAGGAACCCGATTAACCCGACCCGATAACGACCCGAACCCGATTACTTATCGGGTCGGGTTGCGGGTCACTTTTTCAAAATCTAAAACCCGATTCAACCCGACCCGATAACACCCCTAAATTCATAGTATGAAATCATGAATTGAAAATGATAGGCAAGTAAATATTGGTTCGAGTAATGAATCCCTTGAGGTATAAACTTGACAAAAAGTTGATATCAGATTGTGTAACAACAATGTAACACTAATGTCAAATTGTGTGAACCAAATACACAATTGTATGACCTTGCAAAATTTTACGTGGGACTGAAAACTAGGTTTTTAGACAAGTAGGCAAAAAGCTATGAGAATGTTGATATCAAACTTGAAAAAGGTTTGTAGTCATACTGTATGCTAACACAAATAATCATGAAAAAATCGAGGTACAACCATTGTTGTTTGATATAATTGGGGAAACGATATCAGAAGCACTAATTACATGTAAATGGGTGCAAAAAGAGGTTGAGTTTGATATTCAGCTCGACTCTAGAAAGTGTGTTAAGTATGCGTCGTTAAGGAGGAAAGGGAGTGTTGTACCAAATCAAGACTACAATGAAACTATACTCATGAGTTATGACTATACCAAAACTTAACACATTCTGAGCCATATCTGAGTTTGAATAAATCACTATAACCAAACCCATAACCCATTAATTGCTAAAGCCCATTACCCTTTCGATCAAAAGACTTCACCAAGCAGATGAACTGATAACCTTAACTCAAATTACCGTACATCAAACTAGAATAGTCCCTAAAAACTTCCAAGATTAGATTTAAAAAACAATTACCATACATCAAACTAGAATAGTCCCTAAAACCTTCCAAGAATAGAGTAAAGCCAAGGAAAAAAGCTATAAATGCTTAACGTACTTTCCCCAAAAACTCATTATGCTCTATGTACTTCAAATATTGTCATTATACATAACCATTTTCATTTTAATTGGTTATGTCTACTGTTGTATAGGCACTTGTTGAACGGGTTAAAAGTTGACCCACTGTAACGCATACAACCTCAATCCTCTTGTTCAGATAGAATAAAACAGATAAAAAGGCAACTTTTGCTAGCGGGTCAGACTTACTCATATCGACCCATACTAAAAATCACAGTTTCAACCCAGACTTGTAACCAAAACGTGCCTGACCCGGCAAACTTTGTACTTTTGCTTACTAGGTATGCAACGACAGGATGAAGTAAACATACTCGAGGAGAATCCATTGAAAAGCATTAATTCACCTACAAGCACAAGGTGTCGTATCGCCATCAGGAGCTGGGAATCCTAGAAGCCAAAACAGAACATGACGATGCCATTGTAAAACATGTATAAGACAAAATGTTGATTACTCGCAATATCACACATAAACTGATCAAACTTTAGTTATAATCAATAAAGTGTCAGTCCATTATACTCTATGTACTTCTCGTGAAAACTCATTATGCTTTCTCAACTTTTTTTATTGTCATTATACATAAAGAAGTAATTAAGCATAATGAGTCGAAAATGGAAACAACGTTAAGTATAATGACAATAAAAAAAGTTGAGAAAGCATAATGAGTTTTCACGAGAAGTACATAGAGTATTTTTGGCTTTTTTCCTAAAGCCAAATACTTAGAGGTGGCAATTTGTGCCCCAAAAAAAAAAAAAAAAAAAAAGGATAATTCAGGCTAATTTGTATAAGATTTGGGCAAATTTTACCCCATCCTTTTTTTGAAATGAGCATGTATGGCCTATTGAAAACTTAAATGGGCATATATTTTCTCCCAATTGAAGAACATTATAATCGTTTTTTTTTTTTTTAAAACTTATGGATATAATATACTTAACTTTTTAAATATAAATGAGGTGTTACGTTTAAGAAATGTATTTTATAGTTTTGTGTCTTTTTTAAAACGATTCGTATTACATGAGCCTATTTGGCCCGTGCCCGCCTATTTTGCCACCTCTATGTACATCAAATTTGAATAGTCTCTAAAACTAAAAGACTACGAAAAAAAAGTTGCTAATATACATTAATTAAGGGAGGTGATTTGCACACTCTCAAAAATGATTGGGACACTCAAATTTGAGTACTTGAACATTTATACCCTTACAAGATAAACAAAACTAAAAATAATGTGAGGGTATAAGTGTCCAAACACTTAAAATGTGAGTATCCTAATCACTTTTAAAAATGTGCAAATCACCTCCCATTAATTAATGTCAAGATTAGAGTTAGAGTTTAAAGACTACAAAAAAAAAAGTTTTTAGTATACATTATATAATGTCTGCAACAATCACCCACCAATCATCAATCGATCATTGGTGGATGAGAGTTTGAGACAACATAATGGTTATTTCAACTTATTGCTATTTTAAACACCCAAAAGTATATAAGGATGCAAGATTCCTTTCTTCCAAACCATGTGGGATTCAAAACTTGAAACAAGTCTCACACAAGTAGGCCTACAAAAAAATTGCTTTTGACACATAACACCTTTTTTCTCGGTAGCAAAGACTAAGGCTACCCCCTATAACAATCTTTGGCAACCTTTATTTTTTTTGTCACGTCAACTTTCTCTCTTCTGCGACTTAAAGACGACCTTTTAGCCACAGTAAGGCGACCAACATCTATTTATTTTCTTTTATTATTATTATTTTTATTGTTACAAACTAAAAAATATTGTATGCGAGTATGTTTGTACTTTTAAATTTCAGAATATATATTTGTCCCATGGAATTAAATATTTCTAACAGAATTAAATATTTCTAATAGTCTTTAAACACATCCAAAATCACAAAACGAACACGTTCACATATTCATTATATGGAAAATGAGAAAATCACAGTGACAACATCATGAGATGATGGTGAAACATCAAAAAGCATGAACTATTTTTATTTCTAATTAGTTTTTTTGTTTTTTTGTGACAAAGTGATCGAGTGTGTTAATCGGTCGAGTACACAACCCTTATGGTTCTCAACCTTCACCGATCGAGATCGACAAAACAAGGACGACCGATGACGACCTCCTCAACTGAATCGGTCGAGGTGTTTATTGCGGGCAGCCTAAATATGTACTTTTATTCACATAATTTTTTTCATCTCTTGTCAAACTAGAGAAAATTAATACCAAACTCGAAATGGTTGCGAGAAGCGGTTGAGTTTGATATTCAGCTTGAGTCTCAAGAGTGTGTTAAGTATAATCGGTACAAAAAAATTACCTTAGATTAAATTGGCTTAATTTGTGATAAATCTTCCTCGCTAGACTTTGCGATCATTATGAGATTGTTGGTTGTTTTAGGGTTTTTATTTATTTTGATTGTGGAGCATTTGCTGATATTGATTGTTTTAGGGTTTGCGTTGATTTGCTCCGATTGTTTTGGAATATCTGGTTTATCTTGGGGGGATATGAATGGAATTGATTTCAGTTGCTGAAGATCAGGGATGAAGAGTGTGTGAGATGTGCGTGTGTTAGAGGTTGTGTTTATGAGAAGGGCGTGTGTTACAGGTGACAAGGGCGTGTGTTGAATAAATTGCTGGCATTGCCACGTAATTAAATGGTGCCTGCATGGCATTTAAGCCTGCCAAGTGGCATTTGTGACATGACATGTTCCTCTATTATATATGTGGGGAGATTACTTATAGATTTATTATAAACTAACAACATATATAGGAAAAAGATAGACTACTTAAAATGACAATAAGTTGTTAAATTACAATAATTCGTGTCCATGTGTTTCACGCCCCAGTCTCAATTTGTTAACAATAATGTTTTTCTAAACTTATCGTTTTTCTAAACATCCAAAGTATATGAGGAAGCAAAATACCATTCCTCCAATCAATGTGGGATTCAAGATTAAAAAAAAAAAAAAAAAAAAAAAGGATTTACAGAAGTAGCTCCATAAAAAGTTGCTCTAGAGACATAATATCCTTTTTTTTTTTTTTTTTTTTTTTCCATAATCATATCCTATTACATACGTATTTTTCGAAAATTTGGCCAATCTTATATCGTATTTTTAGGTATTGTTAAGACTTGAGATACATTGTTTGCTTCAGTCATAGAATGCGACACAATTTGCATCCACTGCGGCATATTCATTATATGTTTTCTAACAATTATGGTAGGATTGGCATGATGGGTGTGGGTTTGTGGGTTCGGTAATTCGTAGAAACAGGTACTTTTTTGTAGGATTTGGGTACTCGGGTTGAGTTGACATGAAATGGATAGTTTTTTTTTTTTTTTTTTTTTTCTATAAAATTGGACAAAATTTATCGACTCTGGTTGGGTTGACCAACATCAATTAGTTTTTTAACGCTGGTAGTTTTTTGGTCCAAGTCACGAATTCCCTTGAGGTATCAACTTCAACGTGAGAAAAAGTTGGAGCTTATATGAACTACCGATTCTAAACACTCATAGCTAATTGTTAGGCGCAATTTATCATGAAAAAGTAGAGGTACAACCATTGTTGTTTGATATAATTGGGGATATGATACCAGAAGCACTAGTAAATGGATGCAAAAAGAGGTTGAGTTTAATATTCAGCTCGACCATAAATGGTGTGTTATATTCGTTGTCAAGGAGGAAATGCGAGTACTGTACCAATTCAAGACTACAACGATATTATTTGAGTCATGACTATACCAAAAACTAAACACATTTTGAGTCATGACTATAACCCTTTCGATCAAAACTTGAATAGTCGCTAAAATCTTCCAAGATTAGAGTAAAACTTGGAAATTGCCATAACGCAAATTACAATACATCAAACTTGAATAGTCCTTAAAACCTTCCGATATTAGTCTTAGAGAAAAAAAAAACCACTATAATGCAACACTTGAACTTCGATAATCCAATATCACAAATCTCGAACCATATACACCTACATTAGTTAGTAAAATTCCACTTCTTTGATTAATGTGGAACTAAATTTTTTTTCTTCTTTTCCGAAAAGGTAACCACGCCATTATTTGTTACTTACACTTGACACACGTAATGATAAATGGCTCGTCTGGCAGTGACTTTCCCTAGAATTCTTAAAATTTATGTCGTTCTATCCCCGTAGGAGTAGAGAACTTGTCGCTGTCTCGACTGTGCTATCGGGGGCTTTGGGGAAGAGTCATGTTCTAAATATCAATACTGTCAAAAATGAAAGTTATAGTATTAGCAAAATCCGTCGATTTTGATACACAAACACAAGTATTTAGTGGCAATGTGATTGGAGCCGGCACCCGCAACAATAAGTAATCCGAAGATAAATGCTAAAACAAATGTTAATTTGGATAAGTGTTAATTCATTTATATATATAGTTAAGTCAATTATATGCAATATCAAATTTATCATAAGCTGACACCATACAAATTATAAGCAATATCAAATTTATCATAAGCTGACACCATACACAGAAAAAATGAGTTTGGCATAAGCTAACATCGTATATTCATATATACAAAATGATAGACTACTTAAAATGACAAAAAATTGTTTATTTACATCAATTGTTATATGCCACTTTTTCAGGCCTTTTATTACATTATGTCAACGGCCAGCGAAACTAACAGACAATGTGAGATTCAAACCTTAGAACAAGTCTCACACAACTAAGTCCATAAAAAAAAGTTCTTCTAACCCAATGGCGGAGGATAGTGAGGGCTGATTAAGTTCGAGTTTAAGAAGAATGCTAGAGTTGGCAAACTTATGGAGACATGGAAGTTGGCGTGTGGAGCTAATGAGAACTTATAGTTTTTGTATTCCATTGTTATTTGTGTAAAACATCTAGTAAAGTTTTCATGGTTGTTGTGTCTTGATTTCTCAATAGCAATATCTAAGAAAATGCTTGATTGAAATAAACTATACAATGTAATTTCTAGTTTATATAAAAAGATACATGTTACGCTAGAATGTCTACCCCCCGGTTGATATGCTCAAGCTCCGCCACTGCTCTAACCATTTGTTTCCATATACTATTACATATGTTCTTTTCACACATTGTTTTTTTTCCTTCTCTTATCAAACTAAAGAAAATTGATACCAAGCTCGAATATGATTATTTAGTGATAATGCAATTGAGTTGGAGTTCCTCCATAGATAGTGCCTTAATCACCGGAAAATTTGGCCAAACTTATATCGTACCATTTTGCTTTAGCTTTAGTGTTACTTATACTAAAGCCAATTATCAATTGCATATGTTGAGCGGCTGAGTTTGATATTGATCAGCTTGAGTCTCAAGAGTGTGTTAAATATTTGTTTATAGTGTATATTCCTTACAACTTTACTAGTCTGATGAGTTATAAAAAGGTAATGTGTTCATTTTGCGTTCTTAAGGTATCCACGTCATCCCGTTGTCAACCCGTAGTAATTTTGTTTTTACCCAAAATGCCCAAAACTAAGTTATGGCAGTCTACCTCACTGCCGATATGATTTTTTATTTTTTATTAATTTGTGAGAATTTGACATTTTTATGATTTTCTCTATTTATTGATAGGATAAAGTGCTAGGCTGCAATTATCTCAATATTATTTGTGAAACTATTCTCTAGTTTTGAAGTTTCATAGGTAATGTTTTTTACTACTAGAACGGCATATCACGTTGTGTAAGAATAGTTCACAACCAAATGGACAATTGTTGTAATCATGTCTAGGACAATGTTTCTAAATCAAATTAATCTCATGAGACGATTGTTGACATGTTTTGCCTATCGCACGTCTCAAGGTAAATATGCTACGACATACTTTTTTACGTTTCTAGTGACTCTCGGAAGTTAGAACCACTTGCCTTCCCAAAGGGTCACTATGATCACACCAAATGACCTCTAACAACATAACAAGTACTTCAACCAATCAACGATCTTGCTTCTTTGATTCTTGTGCGACTATAAAACTTATAGTTTCTCACAAAAAAATAACCAGGCAAAAGTTTGTACTTCTTGTAAACAAAGGTTATTAACATAATGTATTGTACAACTAGTCACCACCACAACTCCATCTATACAACCAACAGATCCATATTACTCGAATTAGACGACACGAATATTAATAACCAATAACATCACAACATATAATTCAGGGAACATATAAAGCAGTATATAAGGGGAATATGAAGAAAAAGAACATATAAGGCTAACAACATATGAAGAAAAAGAATTAAGAGTATTTGAAACGAAAAAAAATTTGATAAATTATATTAACTGCAATCCGTGTCTCAAGCATAATGTTGTAATTTTTTAAAAGAATGCAAGAGACAAAGACGACAACATAATATTTGTTTCAACTCATCAAACCTTTTTCCACCAAGCTATGTAAGGAAGCAAAATTTTATCCCTCTCACCGATGTGGGATTCAAAACTTAAAACGACTTTTACAAAAGTAGCCCTAAAAAAAAGTTGCTCTCAAGAAATGTTCACATTGTTTTCTTCTTCTCTAATGAAGCTAGAGACAGTTGATACCAAACTCGAATACAATTATTTAGTTACAATGCAATTAGAGTTGGATATTCTCCATGGATGGTACCTTAATCACCCGAAAATTTGGCCAAATTTATATTGAATCATTTTGATTTAGTTTTAGTTTACTTATTGTATAGGCAATAACCAATTGCATACGTTGTTGGTTGCGAAAAGCGGTTGAGTTTGATATTGAGCTTGAGTCTCAAGAGTGTGTTAAGTATTTGTTTTGTGCGTATTCCTTACAACTCGCTTTACAGGTCTTTTTCTATCGAGTTATAGAAAGGTTACGTATTCATTTTCTATCGAGTTTAAGGCTTCTAAGGGCTCGGGATATTTAAAAATTTGGTTTGCTTTCGGATCCGATTTTTAACTAATCAAGCAAAATGAGAGGAAGACTTAAACCAGCAAAATGAGAGGAAAAACATGCCAAGAAAATGTGTTTCAAAAAAGCACATGACCTCATCGGTAAAAAGTCACTTCTAGAAACTAAAGAACATTTTTATTTGAAAAGTACATTTTGAAGTAACTAGCAATGTTTTGTGTTGTATGTATCAATCTATACATAACTCATCTCAATTATTCAAAATAAGATTTCCAAGATTTTTCAGGTATGTTATTGTTTCTTTATTAGGCTTTTAATATATTTTTTAGCATACTTAATCAGTGGTTAAGTTTTGTAACATATGGATGGATCATAAAAAGTTCAGTAAATTTGTAGAATTGTGTTAAAATTTTAATTAAAGAACTAAAGAATTTCTCTTCTGAGTTAAACTACAACAATAAACAACTTTCAACTTCATATTATGCGCATCTTTAGATCTTCTAAATTGAGGGTGCGATTGGTTCAAACTAGGTAATGGGAAAGGGAAAGGCAAAAGGAATACTAAGGAAAGAGAAAGGGTAAGGAAACCATTCCCCCAATTTATTGAGTAATGACCCATTACCCACTATTGGGTAATGGGTCATTGCATTAGATCCAACCAAACATAATTAATCATTATATTTGCTATTACTTACTCCTCAATACCCTCAACCAAGCACGCCCTAAGTGTTTGTTCTAGATTGTTATCCTAGAGTATGTATAGAATGAATGAGTGGTGCAGGAGAGTGATTTATCATTGTAAACAAAAAGACTCGAGCATCGCACCGGCCATGTTGACTAGTATATAAAATAAGAGAACAAGGTATCGTGCATACGGATAATACGTTATTGGTATGTTATATGAGCGTCACATCATCCCCTTCCAATAACACACAATAACTAAAACACCTCTCTCTCACAACACACCACTAACCACAAAATACCCCACTAAAAATATCCACTCACTCACAATACCAAAAAAGAAAAAGAAAAAAAAAAGGATAGCATTTGGCGTGAGCCAGTCAAATGGCTTGGGGTTCCTTTGCCTCATGAATGACACAAGTGGCGGTATGGTTTGGCTCACCAATAGCACGAAAAATGGACATTTGGCATGTTAAATGCATTGATACCGTGTGCTATAATATACTATTGAAAATGACAAAAAGTTACTAATTTACATAAATTCTTGTCTTTCGGAGAACACGAACCGTAGTACGGTTTCCTACGGTACGGTAAACATAAAGACAACAACATTATGTTTATTTCAACTTATCATAGCTGTAAACATCCGAAGTATATAAGGAAGCACAATTTCATTCCTCCGATCATTGTGGGATTCAAACCTTAGAACAAGTCTCACTAGGGCTGTAAACGAATCGGACGTATACGAACAGAGCCTTGTTAATGTTCGTTCATTTAATTTTTACCGGACAAATAAACGGACACGAACGCTTAAATGGACGAATTTTCTTGTTTATGTTCGTTTATTAAGAAAACGAGTTGTTCATGTTCGTTCAATAAGACATTAAACGAACGCTAAACGAACGTAAATGATTGAACATAAATGCAAATAGACAAACAAACATAAAGTTTATTAAGTTATACATGATATATTATTTTATAAGTGTTGTTTTATTTAAACAAACTAATTTAAAAATTATTACAATCAGTAGATACGATATACGAACATAAATATATAAATGAACATAAACGAATGTTAACGAACGCATAATAGGACGTTCACGAACATAAGTGAACGGACGCGACTTTTGTTCATGTTGGTTCATTTAGCTAAACGAATGTAAAATACTGTTCATGTTCATTGATTTAATAAATAAACAAACATAAACGAACTTTTTACCGAACAGTTCATGAAATGTTCACTGAACGTTCAATTCATTTACAACCCTAAGGCTCACACAACTAGCCCCATTAAAAACGTTGCTCTAAGCTTTTGTTTTCATATACTATTACATATGTTCTTTTCACACATTTCTTTTTCTATTACCAAAGTAGAGAAACTTGATATCAAACTCGAATATGGTTATTAGTGAAAATGCAATTGGAGTTGATATCCTCCATGGATAGTATCTCAATCATCCAAAAAATTGGTCAAACTTATATCATATCGTTTTGATTTTCTTTATGTTTTACTTATATTAAAGCCAATTGCCAATTGCATATGTTATTGGGTCGCGAGAAGAGGCTTGGGATACTTTTAATCTTTTACACTTATTGTCTATTTCTTGGAAATAAGTCTACTAAAAAACAATAGAGATCATCAGTCAAAAGTTGGTTAATTCAGTTGGAGTTTACATCTATGCTTTATTGGTTGTAAAAATCTCTTACGATGCAACATATAAATACAGAAACATATGACATGTCTCATCTTTGGGATGATTGAACATTGTTTCAATATCAAATACATGTTTTATCATTCACATTCTCAACATTTTGAAAATAATTCGAGTTGTCACGGATAATCAGTGGCTGCAATTGTTGCGTTGCTATTATCATTGAAAACGCATGATGATTAGCTTCTAAAATTGAGTTTAAAACGACGAGGCCTAATAAGGAATTGTCAAACACCAAATGTGTCGTAAGGTCATATGCCCTTGATCTAGAGATTCCACCCAAAGGAGAATATATCAACAAGCAAGCAAACCCCGGAAAATGTCAAAATATTAGGCAATTTCTGTTAGTTTTATGGATATAAATTAGTAGTCGTTAGTTAGGATCGAACTCGAGACCACGGGATTGCACGTTTTACGTATGGGAATTAAAGTTAATAATTAAATGTAAATATTATATTTATTTATTAATTACACGAAATATATAACGGACGTTAAGTTAATTAAGTGTAATGGACTAACGATCGTTAAATGTTAATTGGAAGGACTAGATTACAAAATAGAGATTGGGAAGGTTCCGGAATCCCTTGGGGATTACTCAACCGATCGGCCAAAGGGGTTTTCCAACCCAACCCAAATTCAACTTGTTCACCAAGTTATATTGAGTATATATACAAGGCTTAGGGTCTTGGTTTTTGCATCTCTTGTACTCAGAAGCATAAACCTAAAATTGTTTGTGTGTGTTTTGCTTTAAACGATCGACCACCACCACCTTGGGTGTCGATACACTTGTATTTCCAAAAAAATTTATTTTGTGTAATTAAAACTAGCATTACTTTAATTTGATTTAATACGTGTGTACAAGAACGTGGTACTAACATACTTTTGTTGGTATCTTTGATTGAATTACAAAAACGGTAAGGGGTAATTCTTATAATCTTATAAACCCTAAATAAGGTTCATCACTTGCTAGTTTTGTGGAATTGATTCTTGTTCGGCAAGAATAAAAAAGGTACGCATACTTTATGTTTACGTTAGTTAATTATTCATTAATCGTTCCTATACGCTTCCACAAGTTTTCTTTGATGTTTTATGTGTTTTATATATGATTGTCATGTTATATAATTCCAACAGTAGCATCACGAGTCATTGGTTTAATGAGTAATTAATTACTAAACACGTAAAAAACGAACATTGTATGTTGTTTGATATGATTGTTCTATGGTTTTGGTTATGATTATGTAAACCCTTGTTTTAGGGTTAGGGTTTTCGCCCTAATTTGGTTTTAAATTTTTTTTTAGGATCGACCAAATTTGTTTTAGGGTTGATACCCTTTATTTTTTTTAGTCGATTTATTTAAAATTTTTTAGGGTTTATATATTAATTGTTATGTTAACCATATCGAAACTTAGAATTAATATATTTGTTACGTGATATATCATGAATAAATTGTTATGTGACATGGAATTGTATGTTATCTTGTGACTTAATTGAATAATTGTTATGTTATATCCATGATGATACATGCATGTTCATAATGGATGGTTGCTTGAATTTTTAATTGTTACTTATTACATGTTGTTTTTGATAAATCTTGAATTGGGAAAGACTCCAATAATATATTAATGAATCTATTATGTGCAATTTGATATATTTTAATTATGGCTTACGCAATCGATTTTTCGATATATGTGGCTCACTTTCAATTGTACGAGTGAAAGCCCTAGTTAATATACACGTTAATTAACCTAAATATTGATTATTAATAGGTTTTATCAAATAAGTTGCATGTGGCTACTTGTTTACACGTATTAATTGTTAGTTATGTGCGCATTGTTTTAGTTATTTATTTTTTATTGTTTACTTGTTTGTTTATTATGTGCGACAAGTTTTAAGCAAGGGGTAATTTCGAATAGAAAAATAAATTGGACTAAACAATGGTGAAATTTGATTTGTTTTTGAAGAGTTAAATTTTCAATAAGTTTAATTGATTGATGATTTTGGTACAAATAGTGAGAACGGCTCACCCAATTTTGACGTACTAAAAGAGGGGTACAAGGAGGGGAGCGCATTAAATTGTGACCCGAAAGAAGGAGGTTATTGCTTCAGCGCTGATCAAATTCTCCGCTTCTTTACGAGTTAAATTGGAGTTACCAAGTAGGCTATAAGTACAAAATCATCTTAAGGGAGAATTAGCCTTAATTCCATGCGCCACTTTTGTGGTAATTATCCGAAACACTAAGTCTTTATACTTACACAAAAGTACGATATAATGGACGATAATTAAAGGAAAATTCCTTGATTGGCGAAACCAATACCTCAATCAAAACTTTGATAATTTGATCTTTATAAATTGGTTAATAAAAAGTTTTTTAATAAAATTTATGCTACAAGATGAATGCATGACATCTTTGTACATATTTGATTTGACACCATAAATCAAAACTAGTACCCTTGATAAAATTAAGTTAGTGCCGTCTAGTTAAAGGAACACTTGAAGTTGCAATTTACGTCATGTGGGAACTTGGCGAGATTGTGATTGAAAGGTAAATCTTTATGTAAAGTCAGACCTTACATGAACATATTTGCAGTTCTTTAAGTTAGACGCCATAAATTGAGTATTAAGTGAGACCTGGACTCAAGGCACAAGATGGGGAGAAAACATGTTTATATTTGCAATAGCATTGGGAAATATAAATCCCATAATGATCTAGGAATTGAAAAATGGTTACCAATTATTGTTCGACAGATTACCCTATTATATGCTTTCGTTACTTGCAGATCAATTGATGTAATGAACCTATGATAATTTGGATCCTTGTTTTCGAGAAAATTATATGGTTATATGTTTATATTACCTTGGGTATATTTTATTTTCTTGAAAAATTGTATTATCGAAAATACTAATACTTGAACTTTTTACGTAGAAATGGCTCAAAACAACGATAACACTAACACTGCACTAAGTTATGCGTTCAAAAACTTTTTTGATTGAGAAATGTTGACTGGCTCTAAGAGTTTCAATGATTGGCACCGCTCTTTGAGAATTGTTTGTAGAGTTGCTGATCGGTATTATGAAAAAGGGTTACCTCAAAAGTCTCCTACTCCCAGGTACTTGCTATTAAGGGCGGAAGGATTAATAAGCCAAAACCGCAGCGTTCGAACAACAAGAAAGGTAAGGGGAAAGGGAAGGTTGACAAGGGTAAACAAGTTATGGCGTATCCACCAGAACCGAAAAAGAACCCTACTCAAAGGAAGGAAAATCCTAAAAAGGATTAAGCATGCCACTACTGCAAAGTCATTGGGCATTGGAAGAGAAAATGTGCTCTCTATCTTGATGAATTGCGGAAAAATAAGTTGAAGTATGCTGGGTCCTCAGGCGTCGGTTATTCAGGTAACTTATTTATGATTGAATTATTTACTCTAAATCATAAAAATTCCTGGTTATATGATATTGGGTGTGGTATTCACATTTTTAATACACTGCAGGGGTTTAGAGTGGAGAGAAAGCTGGCCTATGGGGAGCAATATCTGCATGTGGGCAATGGGGCACCTGCAGCTTTTGACGCCATAGGAGTGTTTATATAGTCGTACTAAAAACTATTTTGCTAAACTCTTTCGTAGACTGTCATTTTGTCATATCTGTTAACAAGATGCCAGCCTTTCATTGCATAAACTGTTAATAAAAGAGAATGTGGATAGTTTCTTTCCAATAAATTTGGACAATACTTATCGACTCGGATTGGATTGACTGACATCAGTTAGTTTTAAACACTCGAAGTTATTATGTTACAAGTGTGTACAATCACTATGTCTAAAATTGTATGAAATCATGAGTAAAAGTTGTTGGCGTATAAATTTTGGTCCAAGCAACGCATCACTTGAGTTATTCATACATAAAACTGAGATCTTGTACAAACGGCTAATTTTGGTACGACCATCTTGGCTTTTTAACATTCAGCAGCTATTATATTTGGAGTACATACAAATATCGAAATGAATATACAATAATTGTCTAAATTCTAAAATAGTATAAAATCACTAATCAATCCTTTTGTGGTATCAAGTTCAAAATGATAAAAAGTTGTGAACTTATATGAATTGTTAGTGCAAATGATATCTTGTACTACTTTTTTTCTTGTAACAATATCCAACATATGTACCAACAACGAAACACTAATCTCAAACTATGTGAACCAAATACACCACTCTATATGACCTATCAAAATTTCTTTTCTTTAACCCATGTGGGACTAAATACTTAGGGTGCGTTTAGTGGTGAAAAATATCCCATTTTTTCAGAAAATTTTTTCTTGTGAAAATGAAAAAATTGAAAATCCGTTTAATCATACTTTTTTTCAACAATTTTCAAAAACGATTGAAATTCTCATTTTCTAAATTTTAACTAAGAAATTGAAAAGCCCATTCTATCATTCTCACTTTTTTCTTTCTCATTTTTTTCTCAACTCCAAAAAAAACACTTACATCATTCTACCCCTAATCTCTCGTGTCATCCTCCACCCGCCATCGTCGCAATTTGAGGTAATCTTTTTATCATTTTTAATAAAGGAAATTATAAATCCAACTAAACGGGTTTTCAAAATTTTAAACTCTTCTCTAGAGAAGAAAATCATTCCCTTCTCAAGGAATTTAGAAACGGAAAAAGAGGAAAATTTTTCTACAACTAAACGGCACCTTAGTTTTCAAAAAAGAAACTGGAAAAAAAGTTGTTTCTACTGACACAACACATTGTTACTCTTCTAAAGCTATGAGAAAACTGATGCCAAACTCAAATACCCATTTAAATTTTTAATAGTTCCTATCACATTATGTGGGTAAGACTACAATGAAATAATCTTTGTGACCATACTACGAAAGGAAACATTAACAATTGGGGATCCACTGAAACTACCGGTTGTTATCTTAATACACGGAGGTTCAAAACATTTCGTTCATAGGATGATACACCGATGAGTGTGTTGATGGTTGGGTGGTCGGTCAACTGAGAGTTTCAACACTAGTCAATCATGCCGAAAATGTATTTTTTAAATCTTGAGGTGTAGAAACGGATGTAGCCGAGAGTCGAGATGGGCAATGGTGGATGTAGACCTAAAATTGGAGTCCGGTGGAACTGTAAAAGGGGTATAGTTATGGGCGACAAAATTGTGTAAAGAATATTAAGGATACAATGGTCTTTTCATATGAGATTTCTGTGTACGAAGTAAAAGAGCCCGTGTACATATCACTATCCCAAGATAAATGCAAAGAAATGATTATTGTATAATTTTGGTGAGTGTTAGTTAATTTATATTTATAATTAAGTCAATTATTACCAATATTAGATTTACAACACTAGAAAAATATCATATATACAGAAAGATAGATTACTTAAAAAGACAAAAAAGTTATTGATTTACATTAATTACTATTTCTACAGTTCGATTGTTATTGTACCAAATCAAGACTACAACGAAACTATACTCATGAGTCATGACTATACCGAGAACTAAACACAATCTGAGGCGTATCTGGTTTCTAATTAATCAGTATAACCAAACCCGTAAAGCAATAATTGCTAAATCCTATAACACTTTCAATCAAAAGACTTCAACCGGCAGAGTAATGAATAACCATAACGCAAACTTAAATAGTCCCTAAAACCTTCCAAGATTAGAGTTAAAAAACCATTATCATACATCACCTGTACTTCAATATATAAAAAGATGGACTATATAAAGTGACAAAAAAAGTTGTTAATATACATCAATTCTTATCCCTGAATTTCACGCACCGTTGACTACGGTACGTGAAACAAGAAGACAACAATATAATCTTTATTTCAACTTGTCAAAGTTTCAAACACCCCAAGTAGGTAAGGAAGCACAACTTGATTCATTCAACCAATGTGGGATTCAAACCTTAGAACAAGTCTCACACACAACTAGCCGCATAAAAAGTTGCTCTAACCTTTTGTTTCCGTAATCTTATACTACTACATGTATTCTTTTCACACGTTATTTTTTTTTCACTTGTCAAACACTGAGAAAATTGGTGTTGGATATCCTCCACGAATAGTACCTCAATCACCTAAAAAAATGGTCACACTTGTATCATATCATTTTATAATAGTTTTACTTATACTAATGCCAATTACCAATTGCATATGTTGTTTGTTCCGAAAAGCCGTTGAGTTTGATATTGAGCTTGAGTCTCAAGAGTGTGTTAAATATAGTGGGCTTTCAGTAAATTGGTACCACTTTAAAAAAAATATGGTGCCCTGTTTGTCGGCCCAGCTCGCGCTGGCCTAAATCCGGGCATGATCATCTCATTAGTAACATTGGTTTCATGTAAGAAGTTAACCTGATAATTCCTTATCTACGTCATCCAGTTGTCAACCCAAAGTCAATAATTTCTTACACAAAATGCCCAAAACTAAGTGATGACACTCTACCTTACTGCCTATACGATTTTTTTTTTGTCAATTTGTGAGAAATTGATATTTTTATGATTTTCCCTGTGTTTTTTTTGACGGGTGACGTCCTCGTGGTTTTTGACCCATTACGGGTTTGGTCCTTTGTCAAATAACTCTGTTAGTTGACCGTTAACTTGAAGGGTATTTTTGACTTTCCACATGTTTTGGCAAACCACAAGGACGATTTATGTAACTAACACAAAAAAAATAAAAAAACAATGTTTAAAAAAAAAACTTAAAAAAAAAAAACATTTAAAAAAAATATTTATTATACTTAAATTTGGGCTTATGTATAATGTGAGGGTTTAAAAAATTTTATTAATAATTAAAAAATTTATTAAACAGTTTTTATACGCTTAAAAAAAATTTATATGCATTAAAAAAACTTTTTTTTATACACTTAAAAAACTATTTAATAAAAAAACGAAAGCGTATAAAAACGTATAAAAAGCGTATAAAAAATGATAAAAACGAATAAAACTTATAAACAGACGAAAACGTATAAAAATGGATGAAAATATACAAAAATCGTACAAAATACGCATTAAAAAAAGTTTTTTTCTTTAAGTATTTATAAATTTTTTTAACCCTCACGTTGTACATTAGCCAAAAAAAATTTTAAGCCCACACGTTGTGAGGGCCTAATTTTTTTATTTTTCATTTTTTAAAAACTTTATTATATTTAAATTTTTAAGCCAAAAATTTATAATAAACCTTTTTTTAAGTGTTAATAAAAAAAAATTTAGGCCCTCATGTTGCATATAAGCCCAAAATTTAAGTATAATAATTAAAAAAAATAGTTTTCTTAAGCCTTCACATTATACATAAGCCCAAATTTAAGTATAATAAAAAAAATGTCTTTCTTTTTTTTTTTAAGTTTTTTTTGGTGTTTGTTACATAAATCGTCTTTGTGGTTTGCCAAAACATGTGAAAAGTTAAAAATACCCTTCAAGTTAACAGTCAACTAACAGAATTATTGGTCAAAGGACCAAACTCGTAATGGGTCAAAAACCACGAGGACGTAACCCGTAAAAAAAAACACAGGGACAATATATGCAAGATCCGATAAACCTTAAGGACCAATTATGTAATTAACTCTATTGTTTATCTTGTCCTCTTTTTAACTAACAACCACCATCACCACCGCAACTCCATCATAAGCAGTAGTAGATATATCATAGGCTATAAGTCAACAAATGTAGAAAAAGATAAGACTATTTGAAATGAAAAAAGAGAAAATAATCCATGCTGCTAGTCTAATTGAGGGACCATTTGTGTGCATCAAGTAGGTTACCAGGGACCATTTTTGTACCATTTTTGTACCATCAGAGACCATGTTTCACTGTTGCCGCTGATAATTCCCAGCTATTTGCAGCATGGATGTTATCCACAAACATGAAAAAGGTTGTTATAAGCTATAAGTTAACAACATATGTAGAAAAAGATAAGGTTATTTGAAATGAAAAAAAGTTGTTAAATCACATTAAATGTCATCTTTGTCTCAAGGATTCCACTCCACTCTTGTAATTTTTGAACGGAATGAGATAGAAAAAGAAACATCATAATATTAGTTACAACTCGTCAACAATTTTTCCACCAATGTCTATAAGGAAGCAAATTTCATTCCTTTGACCAATGTGGGATTCAAAATTTAAAACAAGTTTCACAAAAGGTTCCCAGTAATGTCGTAATCATATACTCATATATGTTCACGTTGTTTTCTTCTCTAATGAAGCTAGAGACAATTGATACCAAACGCAAATAGGATTACTTAGTGATAATGCAATTGGAGTTGGATTACCTTTCAAATCTAGTTTCTTAATCACCCGAAAATTCAGCCAAATTTATAACGTATCATTTTGATTTAGTTTTACTTTTACTTATAATGTAGGGGACGGAGCCATGACTCAATATGACCGGGTGAACAAATTGTTTTGAACCATAATATAGAAACACATTTCGATGGACCGGGTGAATTTAAGATGCGTTTAAGAAAAATTGATGTTTTCTTCAAAAAATAACACTACGGGCACCCGCGGGAACCCCCTGATTTCGTCCCTAGTGTAGCCATTTACCAATTGCTTATGTTGTTGGTTGGACATTTAACTATTGAGTTATAAAAAGGTTGCGTATTCATTTTCTATCAGGTTAAAGGCTTCTAATGGCTCGAGATATGTAGAAATTGGTTTGTTTTCGGATCCGACTTTTAGTTAATTAATCATAAAGAGAGGAAGACTTCAACCCACAATTTTCTCAACTCCATATTGCTTTCGATCTAAAGACTTCGACTAGCAGATCAACTGATAACCATAACGCAAATTACCATACATCAAACTTGAACGGTCCCTAAAACTTTCTAAGATTAGAGTAAAAAAAAACAGGTATAATGCAACACCTAAACTACCATAAATCTCGAACCATATACACCTACATTAGCTAGTAAAATTCTGCTTCTTTGATTCATGTGGGACTAAAACCTTTTTCTTTTCTTTTTTTGTATTTATAAAAAAAGGTAACTACGCCAAACTTACCCATAATTTTTTTTCTTTTTTTTCTTTTGAAGCTAGCAGAAATTTGATAATACTCAAACACACGCATTTTAATAGCATTGTGATTGGAGTTGGATTTTACCCACAAGGCCACAACACAATTTATTCTGAAGATAAATATTAAGAAAAAAGTTATTGTATAATTTTGATGAGTGTTTGTTTATATCTATAATTAAGTCAATTATAACCAATATCAAATTTACCATAAGCACACACCATATATAGGAAAAGATGAGTTTGTCATAAGCTGGCATCATCTCTATTACTTACAAAAAGTGTGTATCTTTTATTGAAACTTGAATCTTCAAACTTAAATTAACGCAGTTTTTCCAAATTACGTCTAAATACCCCTTAAAGTTGGTAACTTAAATGGCAACTTAAATTATGTATTTTGTTGATCATATTTAAACTTGACAACTTAAAAAAAACACACTATAATAATTTTAAAAAACGCACAATTTTTATTTCAAAAAATACACGCTTTGCATCAAATGTCGAACCAGAATCATAATTATTTGTCGTTATACACCGTCGCTTTTTACGAGTATTCATCTAGTATATACAAACAGATACACTACTTAAAATGGAAAAAAATTGTTAATTTACATTAATTGCCATCCCGAATTATAACTATTTGCTGCAATACATCGTCTCTTTACACGGATATGCGTCTAGTATATATAAAAGATAGACTACTTAAAATGAAAAAAGTTGTTAATTTACATCAATTCTCATCTCGTTTTTAACAGCATGCGAAACACGAAGACCACAACATAATGTTTATTTCAGCTTGATCCAAATAAAAAATCTTAAAGCAGATAAGGAAGTACAATTTCATTCCTCCAACCAATGTGGGATTTAAAACTGAAACAAGTTTCACACAACTAGCCCTATAAAAGGTTGTTCTAGAGACATAACAATTTTTTTTTTCCGTAATCAAAGATTAAATATGTTCTTTTCACACATTATATTTTTTGTCTCTTGTCAAACTTTTGAAAATTTTCCGTACCAAACTCGATAAGGACCTCAATCACCTGAAAATTTGTCTAAACTTACATCATATCGTTTTTATTTGGTTTTAGATTTACTTGTACTAAAGCCAATTAACAATTGCATATCTTGTTGGTTGTGAGAAGCGGTAGAGTTTGATATTTAGCTTTAGTCTCAAGATGATGTTTAAGTATATGAATTGCATATATTTATTAGAATTTTATTGGTAAATTTTTCTCAAGTTAGAAAAAGGTTACTTATTCATTCTGCGTTCTTCAGGTATGTGTAGTTCTACAACGTGACATATGTGGTATACGTTGGTGTTTATTGTTGTGCTTTCTCGTAGTGGTTTATTTTCGGATCCTTTATGGCTACTTTATGTTTTCTTAAAGGCTTATAAGGGCTTAGGATATGTAGAAATTTTGTGTTCGTTACAGAGTATACTTATAAGGGTTTAGGATATGTAGAAATTTTGTGTTCGTTACAGAGTATACTGAATTTATCCTTAGCAGGCATACTACACTTTCTTTCACGTTATTGTGCCCTGACGTTTTTCTTGTTATTTGTTTCTATGTTTTAGGATATAGGTGTAATTCTTAGCCTTTCATTAAGTTTTTTTCTTTGTTATAGGACTCTTAAATATAGTATTAATTGAAATGCATATGGATAATTGTACCATAATGTATTATAGTTCTCACTTAGGCCTTTTATATGTATCCAACAAAAAAGTTGTATGTATGTCCTTTACAGTTTGTTTTTTTAACATTTTTTTGTGTTCTCATGAAATATGAAGACCATTTAACCCTTTAGGGTGAATTACAAAAATTTTCCCTGGATTAGCAAATATTGCATCAACCATCCTTGAAATATTAAAGTTCCACTAATCGTCCTTATTTTTGTAAAAAATAACACTCATATTCATGTTTATAACTTTCCGTCTATTTTAACGTCCTTTTCATACGTTTGTTTTTATACGTTTTCTTAAGTTTTCATAGGTTTTTATTTTATCCGTTTCTATACGTATTCATTCGGTTTTATACGTTTTCATCCGTTTCGTCCGTTTTTATACGTTTTCATCTGTGTTCATATATTTTTATCTGTTTTTATTGATTTTATCCGTTTCTGCGCGTTTTCGTCTGTTTTTATATGTTTTCATCCGTTTTTACGTTTTCGTCCATTTTTATACGTTTTCATCCGTTTTTTACGTTTACGTTCGTTTTTATACGTTTTCATAATAACTGACGAAAACGTATGAAAACGTAAGAAAACAGGCAAAAATGTATGAAAACGTAACGGGTCAAAACCATAAGGAGTGGATCAAAAAAAAAAGTTCAGAGATGGTGGATGTAATTTTCGTCAAACCACAAGGACCGTTAATGTAAATTACCCTAAGGACGATGGATGCAATTTTCACAAAACCACAGGGACCAATGGTAAAATGGTCTTTACAACCTATAGAAGAAAATGGTGACAAATATAATACACAAAAAATGTTAACAAACAAACTTTGAGAGACATACATGCAACTTTTTTTGTTGGACACATATAAAAGGGCCAAGTGACATCATTAAAAGCGTATACTTCTTTAAACTTGAAGAACAGTTCTCAAAAACTTTTGATGTTTCATTGTGCATTCTTATGCTATGTATAGTTCTACTTCAAGTGACTATTTCTAGATGCTTTTCGCTTGGTTCTTTGTTTTAGGAACAGGTGTAATTAATCCTTTTTATCTCTGTTTTAAGATAAATGCTAAGAAAATTTATTGTATAATATTGATGAGTGTAGTTCAATTATATTCATAAGTAAGTCAATTATAAGCAATATTAGATTTATCATAAGCAAACATCATATATAGAAAAATGGGTTCATCATAAGCTAACAACATGTATATTAAAAGATACTTTAATTAAAATGACAAACACTTGTTACTTTACATTAATTATCGTCCAAGTCTTTTAACAACCGATTCCTATCGGTTAACAAAAGTCCTCGACAACAACATAATGTTTATTTCAACTTGTCACAAATATATACACTTAAAGAATATAAGGAAACAAAATATCATTCCTCCAACCAATGTGGGATTCAAAACATAAAACAAGTCATACACTAAGTAGCCCAATAAAAAAGTTTTTCTACCGATATACCAACTTTTTGTTCCATAATCGTATACTATTACATACGTTCTTTTCTAAATATTGTTTTCTTCTTCTCTTATCAAGCTAGAGAAATGGTTCTTCTCTTATAAGTGGCAAAATGAGTGAGTCGGATCATGGGTCTAAACGGGTCATTGGAAGCACGGGTCTAAATGGATCCGGGTCAAACGGGTCTTGCGTTGCGTTGAGAAAGTTGATATCTAACTTACAACAGGTTTTTAATCATACCATTGCTGTTTGAAATAAGTGGGGATATAATAACAGAAGCACCAATTGCATGTAAATGGGTGCAAAAAGAGGCCGAGTTTTGATATGTACCAGTTGTTCTTTCAGAAATCAGCAAGTGAAATGAGGAAGAAGCTTTTTTTTGTCTTTTTCTGGATTTGTTATTGGATAGAACTTAGAATTAGAACTAGTGGTGTATCTATACAATTAAAAAGAAATGAAAGTTTGGGCGGGAAAATCAGTTGTGTCCTGTTCTTGCTTGTTTGACAATTTATGTTGACTTTTGTTGACTTTCAATTATGATTCATATCAATGTCTTCCCTTTCAAATATTACTTGTCATCATGTAATCGAAATCAAGCATCCATATCAAAGGAAGGAAACTACCATTAACCCACTGTACCTGCATTGCCTCTTTTAGCCAACTTTCTGTCCAAAATAGCAATGGGTGTATTAAGTATTCGTTGTCAAGGAAGAAAGGGGAGTACCGTACCAAATCAACACTACAACGAAACTGTACTCATGAGTCATGACTATACCGAAAACTAAACACACTCTGAGGCGTATCCGATTTCTAACTAATCAGTATAACCAAACCCAAACCAATAATTGCTAAACCCTATAACCATACATTAAACTTGAATAGTCCCTAAAACCTTCCAAGATTAGATTTAAAAAACCACTATAATACAGCACCTGAACCTCAATATATATAAAAAGATAGACTAACTAAAATGACAAAAAAGTTGTTAATTTACATCAATTCTTGTCCTTTTACTTCGCGCACTGTGTACTACAATACATGAAACAAGAAGACAACAATATAATCTTTATTTCAACTTGTCATGTTTTCAAACACCCCAAGTATGTAAGGAAGCACAATTTCATTCATTCAACCAATGTGGGAATCAAACTTTAGAACAAGTCTCACACAACTAGCCGCATAAAAAAGTTGCTCTAACCTTTTGTTTCCGTATTCTTATACTATTACATGTACCTCAAACACTTGAAAAATGTGTCACACTTGTATCATATCGTTTTATAATAGTTTTACTTATACTAATGCCAGTTACCAATTGCATATGTTTTTTGTTGCGAGAAGCGGTTGAGTTTAATATTGAGCTTGAGTCTCAAGAGTGTGTTAAATATAAATTATAGGGCTTTCAGTAAATTGGTACCACTTTAAAAAAATATGGTGCCCTGTGTGTCGGCCCAGCCCGCCCTGGTCCGAATCCGGGCATGATCATCTCATTAGTAACATTGGTTTCATGTAAGCAGTTAACCTGAGAATTCCTTATCCACGTCTTCCCGTTGTTCAACCCAAAGTAAATATTTTTTTACCCAAAATGCCCAAAACTAAGTGATGACACTCTACCTTACTGCCTATACGATTTTTATTATTATTATTATTTTTTTTTGTCAATTTGTGAGAAATTTATATTTTTATGATTTTCTCTGTTTATTGATTAGGATAATGTGCTAGGATGCAAGCACCTCAAAAAATTTGTACATGAACAAAATACACCTAAAGATCAACATTTGAAATATTTGTGTTTTAATTAAAAAAGAAAAAAAGCTACACAAAACAAAAATTTTGTGATCATTCTACCTTATGTTTTATAACCATCCTCTTAACATTCGAAGGGTAAATGATCATTGTACATGAACATATTACTTGAATTACACGAGACGAATATTAACATAACGTAATGTACAACTAGTCATGCACGTACATCAATAACCAATAATATCACATCATATAAATCAGAGAACATATAAACCAGTAATAGATGTATCATAAGCTATAAGCTAACAACGTTGTTAGTTTGTGTGTATTGATTGAATAATAATGAGAGGTACATCAAGATTATATAAGCTACATAATGGGCCTAATATACAATGGGCCATATACTAATCCTAATACTAATAGTCTAACACTCCCACACAGTTTGAGCGGGAGGAGACCGAACACTTAAGCTGTCACGAAAATCAGTAAACAAGGCAGATGGTAACCCCTTGGTAAAAATATCAGGATACTGAAACCTTGAAGGAACATGTAGAACTCGAATTTGACCAGTAGCAACCAAATCACGAATAAAATGATTATCAATCTCAATATGCTTGATACGCTGATGCTGAACAGGGTTAGAAGACAAGTACACTGCACTCACATTATCACAATAAAAATAGTAGCGGATGACAATGGTGTATGAAGCTCACGTAGTAAATTCAAGCCAACATGTCTCGAAACGATTGGCAACACCCGATACTCGACCTCAGACCTGGAGCGAAATCGTTGGCTCACGTTTAAAGGACTAGGAAAGTAAGTTGTTGCCAAGAAAAACACAATACCCTGATGTAGACCGGCGAGTGGTAAGGCAACCAGCCCAATCAGCATCCGAATAAGCAACCAAGGACTCAGTAGTAGAAGAAAATAACTGTGAACCATAAGCCAAAGTCCCCTGAACATACCGTAATATTCGCTTGAGAGTAGTGAAATGAGGCTCACGAGGATCATGCATATATAAACAAACCTGCTGCACAACATAAGTAATATCGGGTCTAGTGAAAGTGAGATACTGAAGAGAACCTGCAAGACTCCGATATAATGTAGGATCAGAAACCGGATCATCGTCAACACCCAACTTAGACTCAGCATCAACTGGAGTCCGAGAAGGATTACAGCCAACCATATGTGCACGCTACAAAATCTCCATAGCCTACTTAAGCTGTTACAAAAACATCCCAGAAGAGTCACGTGTAACTGATACACCCAAAAAAATAATTAAGAGCACCCAAATCTGTCATAGAGAACTCCTTATGCAAAGAAGAAATAATTCGCTGTAATAAACTATCAGAGGAAGCAGTAAGCACAATATCATCCACTTATAGTAGCAGAAAAGCAGTATCATCACCCTGTCGGTAAATAAATAAAGAAGAATCACAACGACTCAAAGTAAACCCAACAGTAAGAATATAAGCAGCAAAAACCGCTGAAACCATACCCGAGCTGCATGCTTAAGACCATAAAGAGAACGCTGTAACAAACAAACATAATCCGGATGCTCAAGATCCCGAAAACCAGGTGGCTGATGCATATAAACAGTTTCAGCCAAATCACCATGCAAAAATGCATTCTTGACATCAAGCTGATGAATAGGCCAATGTCAAGAAATAGCTAAACTAAGAACAGTCTGAATGGTGCCCGGCTTAACAACCGGACTAAAAGTCTCATCAACATCCACTCCCTCCACCTGTGTGCTACCATTGGCAACAAGACGTGCCTTGTACCGACTAAGAGTGCCATCAGCCAAATACTTATGGCGAAATAACCACATAAACCTAACAACATTAACACCCGCAGGACGAGGTACACAAGTCCAAGTTTTGTTCTTAATAAGCGCATTATATTCATCAATCATAGCACTTCGCCAATTTGGATCATCAAGAGCAGCCTTATACGACCTAGGTGACGGAGAAACAGTTGACACATGACCAGCATACTTAGGATTAGGACGAGTAGTCCCGACATGAGAATGTGTGACCATGAGATGAATAGATACAACAGGTGGTGGCATTGGTGGGTCAAGGACAGGTGCAGGAGAGAAAGTTGGCGTTGGTGTAGGTGGGGCAGGGGAGGTAGGTATATTCTTGGTTGGTGAGGTGTAGGTATGTCAACTCGTGGTATAGGAATCTGGTTTAAAGTAGGACCAATTGGGGTGGTGTTGATAATGGTGAAATGAGATTGGAAGAATCTTCCAAAAAATCATAGGATGGAGTGGGTTTGGACAGATGGGTTTGAAATGGAAAAACCGTTTCATCAAATGTAACATGACGAGAGATAATAATTTTGCTGGTATTTAGATCAAGACAACGATAGCCAAAATGATTAGCAGCATGTCCCAAAAATATGGCTGGTGTAGCGCGAGGTCCTAATTTATGGTTGGTATCAATATATCGGTAACAAAGGCATCCAAAAATACGAAGTACATTATAATCAGGTGTAGCACCAAAAAGGCGGGTAAAGGGTATGTCATTGTTAATGGCACGGGAAGGTAGGACATTCAATAAATAAATAGCCATATTAAGAGCCTCAGTCCAATAGTTGGGTGGTAAATGTGCTTGGAACAATAAAGTACGAATAAGCTTATTGATGGTACGAATCATGCGTTCAGATTTTCCATTTTGTTGAGAGGTGCGGGGGCATGAAAATCTAAATTGGATGCCATTGGTTGAAAATAATTTATGAAAGGCGGTATTATCAAACTCACCACCCTGATCACACTGAAACGACTTAACTTCACACTTAAACTGAGTACGAACATAACTACGAAACAACTGAAATTTAGACAAAACATCAGATTAATTCATTAATGGATAAACCCAAACATACTGAGAGTAATGATCAAGAAACAAAACATAATACTTAAAACCAAAAAGACTCGAATTGGGGATGTCCACAAATCCGAGTGAACAATGTCAAAACAAGAAGTAACAGAACTAGACGAACTAACAAACGGAAGCTTCACGTGTTTACCAAGCTGACAAGCATGGCAAAGAACGAGAAGCTTCTCTTTATTACAAGAAATAGAATCACTAGACACAAGACGCCACAACACTTCACTTCCTGGATGTCCAAGTCGTTGATGCCATATCTTGACCGGTAAGATAGGCTTGAGGAATTGGAGAAGGCTTCGTAACAGGGTAAAGATCACCCGTGCTATCACAACGGAGGAGTACCCATCGAGTTATGAAGTCCTTCACAGAAAAACCAAAAGGATCAAATTCAACAGTGCAATAATTATCACGAACAAACTGACGCACATAAATAAGATTGTTTACGATATGAGGAGTAATTAAAACATTATTTAAACGAAGAGGACAAAAAGGTGTAGACAAGATACTATGACCGGAGTTGGTAACGGGAATGAAACGCCCATCACCAACCGCGACAGACGGATAAATGCACTTATTAAGAATATCACTAAGACAATGCACAGAATCATTAAGATGAGAGCTCGCACCTGTATCCATATTCCAATTTCTAGCAGACGGGTCCTGAAGAGTGTTAGTAGCAAAAGCATGCGGCAAGAGAGTCGCTTGACCCGAAACATGTTGACCCGACGCTAGTAGTTGACCTGGGTTATAAATTGAACCAAACGCCGGCTGTGGAGAACTGTTCAAAGTCCCTGGTGGAACCCCTTGTGGCTGTGGACCTGCGGATGAACCTGCGCAAAATTTAACCCCAGGTTGTAGTGGACCGGCGCAGTGAACCGGACCTTTTGAACTCCCAAATTGAACCCCTGGCGACAGTGAACCACTGTTGTGAACCGGCAGGCCATTGAACCCTGGTGGTACGGTAGCCCCCTGTGGAGATTAACCTGCAGACTGAACCAGTGTTGTGGAGACGTTGAACCCCCATGGTAGACCTTGGCCTGGTGACAGACCATACGGTAGGAAGGCTTGGGAACCGTGGGACTGTTGGGCCGGGTAGGAGTAATAAGGGGGTAATTGGGCCGGTGAGTTATAAATAGTTAGGAATTGGGCCGTGGCATGATATGCAACCGGTGTAGTGGTAGAGGGTTTGTTGTGAGAAGTGGTAAATCCCAATTTAGCCAATATTTGTTGCAAAGTATCCATATCCACAGAACTGGAACCACGAGGAAGTATTGTAGACTTACCATGTACGCCATTGTGAAGATACCGACACGCCTCACCAAAGTGACAATGACCTTTAGCAAACAAAAAACAAGGTTTTTTTACTTTTTTCCAATGGATTAGACGGACGCCAAGGAGTATTATTTGCCAATAAAACTCTAGGAGAAGCGGATGTAGCATCCACAAGCGGATCTTGAACTTTAGACTTCATGCGTATCTTTTGCGTGGTCAACAAAGAACGAACCGTCTTGAGATCGGGAAAGGGTTCCCGACTAGTAATAACTGTTGAAATCACATCATACGTGGAGGGTAAGCCTTCAAGTGCAAACGTAACAATGTCATCAATACTAAGAGGAGATCCAAGACCATTCAAAACCAAAGCAATCGATTCAATTTTCTGAAAGTAAGCATCAATTGTTAAGTCCCCAAGCTTTAGACTACGTAACTCCGCCTTCAAAGCCATAGCTCGAGGGCATTTATTGTCTTGGAAAATCCCCTCAAGACACACCCACGCCTCTTTAGCATATTTAGGATGAAACATACTTTGTAGTAATGGTGGCAATCTTGCAATATCACATGTCTCAACCTTGGAATAATTGAACTCTGTTTGATTATCAAATACATGTTGTTTTATCAACTATTTATCCGAAATTGATCCTTAAACGTATGATGATTAGCTTCAAAAATCAAGTTTAAAGCGACAAGGCCTAATAAGGAATGGCTAAACACCAAAAGTGTATATCAATGAGCAAGCAAACCCTGGAAAATGTCAAAATATTTAGGCAATTTCTCCAATACGTACTTAAAATTTGCAAGTTTACGCACATGCGGTTTATTTAGTTTATTTATATGATACGTACACGAAAAAAAAAGAATATGATACTACATTATTTTTGTTCAGTTATCTTTCTGAAGCTATTAGAACTTTGATACTCAAACACACCTATTAATTTAGTATCAACGTGATTAGAGTTGGATTTTACCTGCAACACGATTTATTCCGAAGATAAATGCTAAGAAAAAGTTATTGTATAATTTTGATGAGTGTTAGTTCGTTTATATTGATAATTAAGTCAGTTATAAGAAATATCATATTTATCATAAGCTAGCACCACATACAAAAAAAGATGGTTTGTCATGAGATAACATCATATTATACAAAAAGGTAAACTACTTAAATCTAAAAAAAGAAAAAAGAAAAAAAAAAAAAAAAAAAAAAAAAAATTGTTAATTTACATTAATCACTACCTCCGGTTTTGCATACCGTTCCCTACAGTATTCCAATCCAGAGGAAAGCAACATAATGTTTATTTCAACTTGTCAAAATTTTAAACACTTAAAGTATATAAGGAAGCACAATTTCATTTCTCCAACCATTGCGGGATTCAAAACTTAGAACAAGTCTCACACAACTAGCCCCATAGAAAAGTTGCTTATGGTCACATATATATTGTTGTCTACTCTTATCAAGCTAGAAAAAATCTATACCAAGCTCGAATACGTTATCTATTGACAATGCAATTGGAGGTGAGAATCCTTCATGAATAGTACCTCAAACACCTGAAAATTTGGCCAGATTTATATAGTATCGTTTTGATTTAGTTTTAGTTTTAGTTTTACCCTTTTTTTTTTAACGGCAACTTTATTAAAAAACTAGCAAGGAGCTAGAACAACATTACAAAGAAATTAAAGAAGGATGTTGAAGCCAAGTATTCCAAGAAAAAGAACTTCTACATCTAGCATTACACCAACTAAAAGAACGCGCTACTATATCATCAAAAATCACATCCTTCCGAGGCTTTTAAGCCACAAAGAGCAATCTATTCCTGAAGTTCCATAAGCACCACCAAGTAACAAAGAAAACTCCTTCCAACATAGATTTTAGTTTAGATCCCAACCTGATGGAATTGAACCACGATAGCCATTCGGAGTAAGAACCAAGAGGCGACCAAGCTAAATCCCACCAACGACATACAAGACGAGTGACATCAGCAGCCATGGTGCAGTTAAACAAAAGGTGCGGCGTATCTTCAATATGCGAGGAACAAATCGGGCAAGACAAAGAAGAGACATAAATACCTCGATGCATCAAATTCACCCTTGTAGGCAAGCGATCAAGAGAGACCTTCCATGCAAAAACATTAATTTTAATCGGAACAAATTTGATCCATCTCGTAGCCGTAGCCTCCTTAGGAAGAAAAGACTCGTCCAACAATTTACGGACATCTTTAACGCAGAATACTCCATTCCCGTTCAAATCCCAAAACCATCTATCCTCAGCATTAACCAAAACCGAAGACCCTATAAGATCCTGGAGTTGAACAAGTTGTTGGGCTTCTACTCCCCCTCTAACAAGTTTTACTTATATATAGTTGTACTAAAACTATTATGTTAAACTCTTAGGTTGACCGTCATTTTGTCATATTTATTAACAAGATGCGAGCCTTTCATTACATAAACTGTTACTAATAAATAGAGAACATGGATGGTTTTTTCCAATGACTAACATCACATAGTTTTAAACACTGGTCGTTAATATATTACAAGTGCATACAATCACGATCTCTAAAACAGTATGAAATCTTGAGTCAAACTTGTTGGCATATAAATTTTGGTCCAAACAACAAATAACTTGAGTTATTCACACACAAAACTGAGAACTTTTACGAACGACTAATTTTGGTATGATCACCAGCACTTGGTTTTTAATCATTCAGCAGCTAATATATTTAGAGTACATACAAATATTGAAATATACGATAACTATGTCTAAAATAGTATGAAATCACCGGTTAATCCTTTGTGGCATCAACTTGAAAATGATACAACGTTGATAATTTATATGAACTGTTAGCCCATGATGTGTTTGTACTATTTCTTTTTTCTTTCTAACAGTATCAGAAAAGTAACTAGGATATAAGTACCAAACACCTTGTTACTCTTATACAGCTATGAGAAAATTGATATAAGTACCAAACACAAATACCTATTTTTAGTAGTTTCTAACACATTATGTCATGAAACATTAGAGGCGCTGTACCGGCCATTATTGTTTGATACGACTCAAAAGAGAGGTTGTGTTTGGTATTCAGCTCAACTTTAAAAGTGTGTTAAGTAGTCGTTGTCAAGGAGGAAAGCGGAGTACCATACCAAATCAAGACTAAAATGAAACAATAGCCATGATTCATACTACCAAAAACAAAACACAATCTGAGCTGTGTCCGATTTCGGAATTGATCACTATAACCAAACCCGAAAACCAATAAATGCTAAACCTCATAAACCTTTTGATCAAAAGACTTCAACCAGAGCAATTGATAACTATAACGCAAATTACCATAATCAAACTTGAATCGTCTCTAAAACCTTCCAAGACTGGATTAGAAAAGACTAATATAATGCAACACCTAATGAGTGTTAGTTCATTTATATTTTAAAATGACAAAAAGCTGTTAATTTACAATAATTGGCATCATTATGAACCAAATGGAATCTCAACTCGTTAACTCCATGTGAAACACAAAGACAACAACATAATGTTTATTTCAACTTGTCACATTACTAAACACCCCAGGTATATAAGGAAGCAAAATTTCATTCTTCCAACCAATGTGGTATTCAAAACTTAAAACAAGTCTTATTAAACTAAGTAGCCCAATAAAAAAGTTGCTCTACAGACATAACTTTTTGTTCCATAATCGTATACTATTACTTACGTTCTTTTTCAAATATTGTTTTCTTCTTCTCTTATCAAGCTAGAGAAAATCGATACCAAAATCGAATACGATTATTTAGAAAAATGCAATTTGAGGTGGATATCCTCCATGGATAGTACCTCAATCACAAGATAATTTGGCCAGATTTATATCGTATCAATTTGATTTAGTTTTAGTTTTACTTTTACTTATGCTACAACCAATTACCAATTTCATATGTTATTGGTTGCAAGAAGCGGTTGAATTTGATATTGAGCTTCAGTCTCAAGAACGTGTTAAGTATAGTGGGATTTCTAGTAAATTGGTGTCCCCTTAAAATTTGGTGCCCTGTGTTTCGATCCAGCCCGCACTGGCCCAAATCCGGTCCTGATCGTCTCATTAGTATTCTGGCCTCATCGTCTCATTAGTAACACCGGCTTCAAGTAGGCAGTTTACCTGAGAATTCCTTATCGACGTCATCTCGTTGTCAACCCGAAGTAATTATTAATCTAAAATGCCCAAAACTAAGTGATGGCAGTCTACCTTACTGACTATATGAACTTCTTGTCAATTTGTGAGAATTTGATATTTTTATGATTTTCTCTGTTGAAGATAGGATAATATGCTAGGATGCAAGCATCTCAAAACTATTTAAAATCAGGATTGTACTAAAAACTATTTTGTTAAACTTTCGGGTAGATTGTCATATTTATTAACAGGATGTGAGCCTTTGATTACATCATCCTATAAATTTGGACAAAATTTATCGACTCGACTTTGGTTGACCAACATCCCTTAATTAGTTTTTAACTTCAAGAGGACAAAAATTTGAGAACTTTTACGAGAAGCTAAATTTTTAAATGAACTGTTAATGCTATTTTTTCTCTTTTAACAACATTCGACATCATATATATAAAAAAATAGATTACTTAAAATGAAAAAAGTTGTCAATTTACATTAATTACTATCCAAGTGAATTTGACTAGAGAAAATAGATACCAAACTCGAATACGAATATTTAGTGACAGCGCAATTGACGTTGGATATCCTACAAAAATAGTACCGTAATCACCTAAAAATGTGGTCAAACTTATACCGTATCATTTTTATTTGTTTTAGTTTTAGTTATACTAAAGACATTTCGGGACTCGGAGTAATGCCCTCAATCGAATTACCTTTAAATGTGTATTGTGACAACAATGCTGCAACAACATTTGCTAATGAGCCTGGAGTCATGAAGGGCGCCAGACATTTTCCTCGTCGATATCACTATGTTCGAGAACAAGTCGAAATAGGTGAAATCAATCTACTAAAAGTTCATACAGATGATAATCTAGCTGATCCCTTTACGAAGCCTTTGCCAAAAGAAAAACTTACTGACCATGCTGATGGGATAGGACTTCGTTTAGCTAGTAGTTTCATGCAGATCTGTGATTAGTATTTGGATAAAGGATGTTATGAACAAATATTATTTTAATGAAATAAAATAGCTGTTTATGTTTATTTTTCATTTTCTAAATATTATATCCTATATTTGCATGTTTATAATCCGTGAATGACTTATGTTATTCTAAATAGTCCGTTGTCGATCAATGATGTGGGAATATCATTGAATTAAGACAAATATGAGTTTTGGTAGAATATACTTAAAGTATATTGATGCGTGAGACATACCAGATTCACATGATATTCAATGAATTGAATATAGGACAGATCCCAATTTTACATGATTATACTTATGGATCTTTGTCATTAAGTAAATCATAAAATATTTATCCTCAGACTTGAGATACCAAATAACTGTTATGAATGTAGTGCACTTATGTTAGTTATAAGGTATATTTTCAGAAGTGTTACAAAGTTCATGAGTTATGTTTGTAGTCAAGAGAATTTGTTCATTTGAATTTGTTTCAAAGCATAATACTATTTTTGGGCCCCTCGTAGGGTTGACAAGATGTTTGTATGGCCATACCCAAGATCAATCTGGAATACGTTCAACAACACTTATATAAGTGGCAAAAGGGGTGAGTCGGGTTATGGGTCTAAACGGGCCATTAGGATCAAGTGTTTAAATGGGTCCGGGGCAAATGGGTCTCGCGTTGGGTTGACCTATCACGTAATGAAAAAAAGTTTAAAAAAAATGTACCTTTTAGGACCCGTTGGTTAATTGTTATACAAATGGATTTTATATTAAATGCCCATTTGGACCCATTTATAATACGAAGGGAGACTCAACATAACTTATCACTTCAAAAATTTACCCAAATTGACCCATACATAACTAATCGGTCTAAAATTGTCACCTCTAAGCACTTAGTTTCTAAACATCAGTAGTGCAAACAAATTAAAATCACCATGTCTATCATAGTATGAAATCATGAATTGAAAATGACAGGCAAGTAAATATTAGTTCGAGTAATGAATCCCTTGAGGTATAAACTTGGCAAAAAGTTGATATCAGATTGTGTAACAATGTAGCACTAATCTCAAATTGTGTGAACCAAATACACAATTGTATGACCTTGCAAAATTTTACGTGGGACTGAAAACTAGGTTTTTTGACAAGTAGGCAAAAAGCTATGAGAAAGTTGATATCAAACTCAAAAAAGGTTTGTAATCGTGCCGTATGCTAAAAAATAATCATGATAAAATCGATGTACAACCATTGTTCTTTGATATAATTGGGGATATAATATCAGAAGCAACAATCGCATTTATAAGGGTGCAAAAAGAGGTTGAGTTTGATATTTAGCTCGACTTTAAAAAGTGTGTTAAGTATCCTTCGTTAAGGAGGAAAGGGAGTTACAATGCAACAATACTCATGAGTCATGACTATACCAAAACTAAACACATTATGAGTCGTATCCGATTTTGAATAAATCACTATAACCAAACCCGTAACCCTTTAGTTGCTAAAGTCTACAACCATTTCGATCAAAAGACTTGAACGAGCATAACAATTGATAACTATAACGCAAATTACCATACATCAAACTAGAATAGTCCCTAAAACCTTCCAAAATTAGAGTTAAAAACAACGACAAAAAGTTGTTAATTTACATTACATACTGTCTATAGCTATCACCCACCGTTAAACAGTCAGTTATCATCCGGTGGCTATCACCAATCAATCATCAACAAATTATCGACAGGTGAAAGATTTAGAGAGCAACATAATGGTTATTTCAACTTATCGCTCTTTTAAACACCCACAGTATAAAAGCATGCAAAATTTCATTCTTCTAAACGATGTGGGATTCAAAACTTGAAACAAGTCTCAAACAAGTAGCCCCATAAAAAGTTGTTTACACACATAACACCTTTTTTCTCACATTTTTTTCTTCTCTTGTCAAACTAGAGAAAATTAATACCAAACTCGAAATGGTTATTTAATGACAATGCATTTGGAGTTGGATATCCTTCATGGATGTACCTCAATCACCCCGAAAAATTTGGTCGCACTTATATCGTATCGGCTTGATTTTCTTTATTCTTTACTTATACTAAACCAATTACCAATTGCATATGTTGTTGGTTGCGAGACGTTTGAGTTTGATATTGAGCTTCATTCTCAAGAGTGTACTAAGTATTCATTTTGTGCATATTCCTAACACCTTTTTAGCTCAATTTCTATCGATTTATAAATGGAATGCATTTGTGTATATAGTTCTAATTTCTGCATTGATTTGTTTTTGTATCCTTTATGCCTAGTCTATGTTTCTTGAAGGCTTCTAAGTGCTCGGGATATGGTAGAAAATGGGACTTCTTTATCAGGTTCACCAATGTTATCCTTCGCATGTGACGCATAAATATCACGACTTCCAACCCATATCATAGTGTTAATATTTTTTGTTAAGGTGAAAATTAAATCGTTGAACAATACTTAGAGCTATGTCTTGATCATAATTTTTAGGTAGTGTTAAGATACATTATTTACTACGGTTATAGAATACGACACAATATCCATCCATTGTTGCGTTTTCTGTGTAGAAAAGTTGCTCTATGGTCACATTATTCTCTTATCAAGTTAGAGAAAATATATACCAAAAGCTTGAATACGGTTATTTAGTGACAATGCAATTGGAGGTTGAAATTGAAAGGTTTTATGGATATTTTAATATACGTATGACCGGATTCGAACTCGAGACCTCGGGATTGCACATATTACGTATGAGAATTGATCTTAAATAATTAATATATATAAATGCTATTATTATTAATTATTAGTCACGAAATAAATACTTAACGATAGTTAATATTTAACGAGGTTTGGCTAACGGTCGTTAAATGATAACTAAAGAGACTAAAGATGAAATTAGAAGTCGGGAAGGATCTAGAATCCCTCTTGGATCCTTAGGCCGATCGGTTGGGGCTTCCCAAACCCAAACCCACACAAACTTGTTCTCCAAGATTAGTTACCTATATATACAAACCCCTTGTACTCATTATAACCTAATCTTGGTGACTTGCAAACCTAATTTCTCTTCTTCTTTCGCTCTTTCTTGTGCTTGGCCGATCGGTTATACCCATTCCCCAAGGGTTTCGATTTTCCAACTCAAGATTAAGTGTTTGGTTTGTTTGTGATCAAGAAACTAGTCTTTCACTTCAATTCGATATTAGTACGTATGTACAAGAGCGAAGGACAAATACACTTGTGTTTGTGGAATTCTTGGTGGTCGACTTTTGTGGGTCGAATTTAGTTAAACCCTAAGCTAGGGTTTTGGGTTATTGTTCCTCATTCACATTAACGTGTGTTTTTCTTAATTTGCTAAAAGGTACGCATATTCTTATTCGGTTAATTACTTACATATATTATTCTTTATTACTTCCGCTGCATGCTTTGATGATGTTTACTTGCTTTTATAATTGTTATGATTAGTAAAACCCAACAGTGACATCACGAGCCATTAATATGATGTAATTAATTACCGAAACACATAAAAATTGGATCTTTATGGTTATTGCATGCTTTTAATGGTTTCTATGGTTTTGAAATTGGAAACCCTAATTTTTTTTAATTGGGTCGATTACCCTAATTTTGTTTAAATTAGGTTTTAATTTTGTAAAACTTGTAGAAACCCTAGGATTGCATGTAAATTTTTTGTGGTTATAATGAATAATTGTTATGTGCCATGTATTATGCGTATCTTGGGTGATAATTGTTATGCGGAATCCATGGTGGAACTTGCATGTTTTCCCATGGAGGATTTTTTTTTGATAAATTGTTTATTGATATACACATGTTTATTTATTTGATAATTATTAAATTGGGGAAGACCTCAATTAAACTAATAAAAATTCGTTATGTGCTATTTGGTATACTATTGACTTTGGCTTACGCAATCGACTTGTCGATGTATGTGGCTCATCTACTTATAGGTGAAAGCCCTAGTCGATGTATGCATTATTTTACGCCTAGAATTGTTTATTAGCGTTTATCGTAATAATTATGCATGTGGCTAATTGTTTTACATATGTTAAATTGTTAAGTTATATATTTATATTATTTGAGTTTGTTTAATTTTTATCAAAGTGCTTTTTTGTTTATATATTGTATGACATGTTAGTAAGCAAAAAGGGTTTTTTATGTATAGAAAATTAAATGGACTAAATAATGGCGAAATTGATTTGTTTTTCTAAGCATTAATTCTTGAACTTTTAATCGATTGATGCGACTGTACTAAATGGTTAGAACGGCTCACCCATTAGAACAAACTAGAAAGGGGGTTTAAAGAAGTGCGCACACTGAAATGATGTCTAAGGTTATGCTTCAGCTTACGGTCCTCTGCCCCATGCTTCGATTGGAGCTACCTTGTATAACTATTCTATGTACGAAGCATCTTAGTGCAAAGTTGTAAGTTTCTCAACGCATCGATTAAAACTTTGTAGAATTTAATCATAGCAATTAAAATATTAGTAAGTTTTTTCGAAAATATTATGCTATAAAGTTGTATGCATGCTTCTTTATACATAAGTTTTGATTACATGTCAAAAATTGTACCCTTCAAATTTAAGTTTATGCCATCTAATGATATGAAACACTTGAAGTTGTAATTTAGTTATGTGGGACCTTGAGCTAGATTACAATAACAATGTGAATCTTTATGTTGTGTGAGACCTCAGCTTAAATAATTTGCAGTTTCTAAATTAGACAACTTAATTAAGTTAATTAGTGAGACCTATAACTTATGGCATAAGATGGGATAAAACATGCTTAAGTTTTGCATAATTGTTTGGCAAAATTGTAAATCCCATATTTTCTAGGAATTGAAAACTTATACTTTATCACTAGCAGATCAACTGATGTGGTGAAACTATGATAATGAGGGTCCTAGATTCAAGGAAAATTCTATGGTTAATATGAATATTGACCTAAGGGTATTTTATTTTCTTGAATGGTTGAATTATCGAAAGTACTAACTTTTGAACTTTTATTTTCTGTAGAAATGGCTCAAGCTGAATTTACTGCACTAGCCTCGTCGTTCAAATCTATGTTTGATCGGGAGAAATTGACTGGTAGCGCAAATTTCAATGATTGGTATCGGAAACTCAGAATTGTCTTGAGGGTTACCAAAAGACTAGATTATTTGACTACGCCTTGTCCTCCTGAACCTGCAGGTGATGCTACTGCAGAAGCACGAGCTGCATGGCAAACTGAGTATGATAGGTAAAATGAGGTCGCCTGCATTATGCTTGGGAGTATGGCTCCAAACATGAAAAAACAAATTGAGAATTACTTCCCTCATCTCATGCTCGCCGAACTTACTCGGCTGTTTGAAAAGCCTGTGACTGTAGAGCTGTATGATCTGATAGATGCTCTACACAGTTGCAAGCAAGGAGATGGGAAACCTGTGAGCGCCCACTGCCTGGAAATGATGAGTTACATGGACCAGCTCGGGAGACTCAATTACGTCTACCCTAATGACATACAAATTGGCCTGATCAACAGATCCCTTAACAAAGAGTTTGATGGTTTCGTGCGCAATTATAATATGCATTGCACGGGGAAGACAGTTAGCGAGGTACATGCAATGCTCATTGACTACGAGAAAGGTTTTCCCAAGAAGGCTCCTACACCTACGGTTCTAACCATCCAAAAGGGTAGGATTTCTAAGCCTAATAAGCCACTAGCGAACAAGAAAGGGAAAGCTAAGGGTAAAGTTGATAAGGGAAAACAAGTTATGTCTTATCAACAAGAACCCAAGATGTACCCTCCCAAAAAGCGTAAGAATCCTAAAAAGGATCAGGATTGTCATCACTGCACTGAGGTAGGACACTCGAAGAGGAACTGTCCACTCTACCTTGATGAGTTGCGTACTAAGAGGTATAAAAATACTGGCACTGTGGCTAGTACTTCAGGTACTCTTTTGATGATAGAATTATTTGTTTTTCCTCATAAAATAAATTCCTGGCTATATGATACTGGATGTGGTATTCAAATTTGTAATACACTGCAGGGACTTAGAGATGCAAGGAAGCTCGCCTATGGACAACAATACCTGCACGTGGGTAATGGAGCACATGCAGTCGTTGAAGCTATAGGCACATTTGATTTAGTTTTACCTTCGGGTTTAGTACTGTCTTTGAATGATTGTCATTACGCGCCTTCTATTTTTAGGGGTGTCGTTTCTGTTTCCTTGTTAAAAGATATTGGTTTTATTCATACATTTACTGATTATGGAATTTCGGTTTCTTTAAATGGTGTTTTTTACTTTAATGTTATTCCAGTAAATGGTGTGTTTGAAATTAATTTGCATGATAATGTGATTGATAAAAATAATTCTGTCTTTAGCATCAATAATAAAAGAATCAAAAGTGATTTGGATTCTTCAAATCTTTGGCATTGTAGACTTGCTCACATAGGCAAGAAACGCATGCAAAAGCTGCAACACGATGGGCTTTTGCAAGACATCAATGATGAATCATTTGATAAATGCGAGTCTTGCATATCTGGGAAGATGACCAAGAAACCTTTTACAAATAGTTTAGAAAGGGCTTCTGATCTTCTTGGTGTGATACATACTGACGTATGTGGACCACTAAGACATGTGTCAAGGAAGGGTGCTAGCTACTTCTTAACCTTTACTGATGATTGCAGTCGTTATGGTTATGTTTATTTACTTAAACATAAACATGAAGTCTTTGAAACATTTAAGGTTTTCAAGAGTGAAGTAGAACTGCAACTAGGAAAGAAGATTAAAGCTCTTCGATCCGATAAAGGTGGTGAATATTTAAGCCAAGAGTTTAAAGATTATCTTGCTGGGTGTGGGATTGTCCAGCAACTCACTTCTCCATATACTCCACAACAAAATGGTGTATCTGAGAGAAGAAATCGTACATTGTTAGACATGGTGCGATCAATGTTTAATCTTACAACTCTTCCCTTATCCTTTTGGGATTATGCTTTAGAAACTGTTGTTCGCATATTGAATATGCTTCCAACTAAAAAGGTTGAAAAGACTCCTTATGAAGTTTGGTATGGGAAAGCTCCCAACTTGTCTTACTTAAAGGTCTGGGGTTGTGAGGCATTTTTTAAACATGACTCAACTGATAAGCTACAACAAAGATCTGTTAAGTGTATGTTCGTAGGATACCCAAAGGAAACTATGGGTTACTACTTTTACTTTCCACCTGAAAACAAAGTAATTGTTGCTAGGTATGGAGACTTCCTTGAAAGGGATCTCATATCTCATGAATTCAGTGGGAGAGTTTATGATCTGGAAGATGATCAAGAAGACACAACACCTTCTGAAAACACTAGCCAACCTCAAGTAGAACCTGAAAGTCTGAGTGTTTCACCTGAAGTTGAAGTGGTTCCCATTCGTAGATCCGTAAGGGCTACGCGTGCACCTGAGCATCTATGTATTAACGTAGAAGCTGAGGAAAATATGTTAGGGGATCTTGGTGAACCTGCTAACTATAAGGCTGCCGTGATGAGTCCTGAAAAAGATAAATGGCAAGTCGTAATGAATGAGGAAATGCAATCCATGAGAGATAACGAAGTCTGGATAGAGGTTGACTTACCTCCAAATGCTAAGGTAGTTGGAAGTAAGTGGCTCTTTAAGATAAAGACTGACATGGATAGCAATGTACACACCTATAAAGCTCGTCTTGTGGCTCAAGGGTTTACTCAAACTTTTGGGATAGACTACGAGGAGACATTTTCTCCTGTAGCAGACATTAGAGTTATTAGGATTCTTATAGCCATAGCTGCGTACTATGACTATGAGATATGGCAAATGGATATCAAAACTGCCTTCTTAAACGGTCGCCTAGATGAGGACATCTATATGGCGCAGCCTGAAGGGTTTGTGAATCCAAAATTTCCAAAGCGTGTATGCAAACTTCAAAGATCCATTTATGGGTGTAAGCAAGCATCAAGGCAATAGAACAAGAAGTTTGATGAAGAAATCAAGAAATTATGTCTTAAAAAACCTCCCAACCCCTTTGGCGACTTTGGAGAATAACGATACCCTAACATTCCAACCTGATCGATCTTCAACTTCATCTATATACTATCGATTTAAGTCTCATTAAATCTTAGTTGCCTGGTGTAATCTTAATCAGGTTTTGGTTTCTTTTTTTTAGGGTTTTATTAATCTCATGTATAGGGGTTCATAGTCGGTTCTGTGATTATTTATTCCAATCATTATTCAATGATTGAATCGACTGGTACAACATCAAATCATGGTTTAGTTGGTGTGAGTTCATTAAAACTAGGGTTTAATCTTTCTGCGATCACTTGTGTAAAGTGGTTTAGATTGTTTTGATGTCGAATATGGGAGAGGAGAACATTAATTAGTCTATTTTTGTTGATGACATGGATGCTTGCCCTCCTCCGATTAACGAGGGGAGTAGTTCTCGTACTGATGGACAAGTGGAGCCGGTTCCACTTGGTTGGAGCCCTAGTCATGATGCTCCTACTCATGACACGCCTGAGGGTCATGATACTTTAATGAAAATTCGTGCTATTGAAAAACAAATATTAGAGGGAAAACTTTTTCTTGTGGGTGACGATGGGCAACCATTGAAACCAGCTGTGACAGTGGATGCTACTACTACTGGGGCAAATACATTTGAGCAGCTTATGGTGCCGCAGTCACAGAAGGAGCTAGAGGAGATGCTTACTGCTATTGGTTATTGAGAAGGTTGGTGTTGCTTTGAAAGAACCTTCTACATCATATGCTACTAGTAGTCCTATTAATGTTAGTGATAGGGTTGATACGAATTCACATGGGGCTGTTGGTATTGAGAAGGTTGGTGTTGCTTTGAAAGAACCTTCTACATCATATGCTGGTGTTACTTCTACTGAACCTAAGAAACACACGTCAAACTTTCGTAGGTTGGAGTGTAATATGAAAGCTAATGGTGTGGATCTTTCTGTCCTGATGAAAGTGGTTGAAGAGGTGAACTCTAGGTTTGAGCATACTTTGTATGGGTATTTTCTTGGTCAACAACTTGCTTTTCCTGTTGTTGATTACTTTGTACGCAATGCGTGGGCTAAGTTTGGTATACAAAAGGTAATGATGAATGCAAAGGAGTTCTTCTTTTATAAGTTCAATTCGCAGAAAGGTGTTGATGATGTTCTTGAAAACGGTCCTTGGTTGATTAGAAATGTACCTATTATTCTTAAACCATGGACATTGAACACCAACTTATTTAAAGAGGATTTGACCAACATCCCGGTGTGGGTTAAATTCCATGATGTTCCTCTTGCTATATTTTCTGATGATGGCCTTAGTCTCCTTGCCACATTGATAGGCACGCCCAAAAGGTTAGATGCTTTCACTAGCCAAATGTGCAAGGACTCGTGGGGCCGTAGTAGTTTTGCTAGATGCATGATTGAAGTGAAGTCAGATGAGATGCTTAGGGACAGTCTTACTGTTGAGATACCGTTACTTGATGGGTCGGGTTCGACTATTGAGAAGATACGGGTTGAATATGAGTGGAAACCACCTCATTGTGATAAATGTAAGATTTTTGGTCATACTCTTATTGAATGTCCTAAAGTTGTTGAACATCCTACTCAGCCTACTAAGCGTGTTAATGATGGTTTCAAGACGGTTAATAACAAGAAGAAGGGAAAGCAAGGTGGGTCTACTTTTCCAGGTCAAGGAGGGTTTAATAAACCTGTTGTGGGTAAGCAGTTTCAATATCAACCCAAAAAGAATCCTCTTGAAGCTAAGAAAGTGGAAGTCACTAAGAGGAATGCTTCTGATGTGGCTAGTTCGAGTGGAACAAATATTTCTACATCTAACCAGTTTGATGCTCTTAATAAGGAATATACGGATGCGTTTGGTAGTCCTTCTAATGACACCAACAAGGATGTGGATTCTGGTCATTCAATGGAAGTTAATGAAGATAAGTCTACTAAGACAGGTATTGCATCACAAGAACCCCTTGTGAGTGATTTGAAAGAGATGGAGTCGGATGTGGCTCAAAATACTAGTGATTCTTGTATTCCGCCCGTCTCTTCTACTAAGAGAGTTAATCCTTTTTCTAAAGTGGGAGATATCGTGGTTTCTGATTCTGATGATGAGGTGCTTCCTAACCCATTTGATGAGTCTGTTAATCAGTTCGGTGGTGGTGGCCATGAGTTTGAAGATGAGTATGATGCCTATGATGACTATGCGAAGCAGGTTTATGATCTTCTAGGGAATTTGGATGCATTTAATGCCATGTATGGCACCAAGCTTCAAGGTCCTAGGAAGTAATTTTCTTTTGTTTTGTCCTATGTTATCATTTGAGTAGTGGTTTGTTTTCTTGTTTAGAAAATACGAAGTATCTTGTTATGTAAGCTTTTTGCCTATGTAACGGGCTGAGATATGGGATTTCACTCATATCTATTGTACTTAAACATTTCTTTGGTTAATATATTAACCAGGGTGCAAGATTACTCCCATTTACCCAAAAAAAGAAATCAAAAAATTTGGTTTCACTCAAAATCTTGATGAGCCATGTGTATATCACAAAGCTAGTGGGAGTAATGTAATTTTCCTTATCTTATATGTCGATGACATATTGATCATGGGAAAAGACATTCCAAGTTTGCAAGATGTAAAGTCTTATCTTGGAAAGTGCTAGTCTATGAAGGATTTAGGGGAAGCAGTATTTATTCTGGGAATCAAGATCTACCGAGATAGATCAAGGCGGTTGATTGGACTAAGTCAAAGTACTTACATCGATAAAATATTGAAGAGATTCAATATGCAAAATTCCAAGAAGGGATATTTGCCGATGCAAGCTGAACATGTCTTAAGTAGTGAACTATGTGCGTCAACACCTGAAGAGCTGGCACACATGAGAAAAGTTTCTTATGCTTTGGTTGTAGGATCTATCATGTATGCTATGAGATGTACAAGGCCTAATGTGGCGTTTGCAAAAAATATCACCAATCGATATCAACAGAATCCAGGTGTCAAACACTGGCATGCTGTTAAGAACATTCTTAAGTATCTAAGGGCTACTAAAGAAATGTTCCTAGTGTATGGTGGGAATCCAGATGCAGAACTTGATGTTACAGGTTTTTGCGATGCGTCTTTTCAAATTGATAAAGATGATAAGAAGTCTCAAACGGGATATGTCTTTGTCATTAATGGAGGAGCAATTGACTGGAAGAGCAAGAAGCAGACAACGACTGCGATGTCTATTACGAAGTGAGTACATAGCTGCTTCAGAAGCTGCGATGTAAGCTGTTTGGATTAGGAAATTCATTTCGGGACTCGGAGTAATGCCCTCAATCGAATTACCTTTAAATGTGTATTGTGACAACAATGCTGCAACAACATTTGCCAATGAGCCTGGAGTCATGAAGGGCGCCAGACATTTTCCTCGTCGATATCACTATGTTCGAGAACAAGTCGAAATAGGTGAAATCAATCTACTAAAAGTTCATACAGATGATAATCTAGCTGATCCCTTTACGAAGCCTTTGCCCAAAGAAAAACTTAGACCATGCCTGATGGGATAGGACTGCGTTTAGCTAGTAGTTTCATGCAGATCTGTGATTAGTATTTGGATAAAGGATGTTATGAACAAGTATTATTTTTATGAAATAAAATAGCTGTTTATGTTTATTTTTCATTTTCTAAATATTATATCCTATATTTGCATGTTTAATCCGTGAATGACTTATGTTATTCTAAATAGTCCGTTGTCGATCAATGATGTGGGAATATCATTGAATTAAGACAAATATGAGTTTTGGTAGAATATACTTAAAGTATATTGATGCGTGAGACATACCAGATTCACATGATATTCAATGAATTGAATATAGGACAGATCCCAACTTTACATGATTATACTTATGGATCTTTGTCATTTAGTAAATCATAAAATGTTTATCCTCAGACTTGAGATACCAAATAACTGTTATGAATGTAGTGCACTTATGTAGGATAGTCTAACGCTATCCGTAACTGGTAGTTATAAGGTCTATTTTCAGAAGTGTTACAAAGTTCATGAGTTATGTTTGTAGTCAAGAGAATTTGTTCCTTTGAATTTGTTTCAAAGCATAATACTATTTTTGGGCCCCTCGTAGGGTTGACAAGATGTTTGTATGGCCATACCCAAGATCAATCTGGAATACGTTCAACAACACTTATATAAGTGGCAAAAGGGGTGAGTCGGGTTATGGGTCTAAACGGGCCATTAGGATCAAGTGTTCAAATGGGTCCGGGTCAAATGGGTCTCGCGTTGGGTTGACCTATCACGTAATGAAAAAAAGTTTAAAAACAAAACGTACCTGTTAGGACCCGTTGGTTAATTGTTATACAAATGGATTTTATATTAAATGCCCATTTGGACCCATTTATAATACGAAGGGAGACTCAACATAACTTATCACTTCAAAAAATTACCCAAATTGACCCATACATAACTAATCGGTCTAAAATTGTCACCTATAAGCACTTAGTTTCTAAACATCAGTAGTGCAAACAAATTAAAATCACCATGTCTATCATAGTATGAAATCATGAATTGAAAATGACAGGCAAGTAAATATTAGTTCGAGTAATGAATCCCTTGAGGTATAAACTTGGCAAAAAGTTGATATCAGATTGTGTAACAATGTAGCACTAATCTCAAATTGTGTGAACCAAATACACAATTGTATGACCTTGCAAAATTTTACGTGGGACTGAAAACTAGGTTTTTTGACAAGTAGGCAAAAAGCTATGAGAAAGTTGATATCAAACTCGAAAAAGGTTTGTAATCGTGCCGTATGCTAAAAAATAATCATGATAAAATCGATGTACAACCATTGTTCTTTGATATAATTGGGGATATAATATCAGAAGCAACAATCGCATTTATAAGGGTGCAAAAAGAGGTTCAGTTTGATATTTAGCTCGACTTTAAAAAGTGTGTTAAGTATCCTTCGTTAAGGAGGAAAGGGAGTTACAATGCAACAATACTCATGAGTCATGGCTATACCAAAACTAAACACATTATGAGCCGTATCCGATTTTGAATAAATCACTATAACAAAACCCGTACCCATTAATTGCTAAACCCCATAAAAATTTCGATCAAAAGACTTCAACCACCTGAACAATTGATAACCATAACGCAAATTACCATACATCAAACTTGAATAGTCCCTAAAACCTTCCATCCAAGATTTGAGTTAAAAAAAAGCATCACAAAAAGTTGTTAATTTACATTAATTACAATTTGTGGCTATCACACACCGATAAACAATCGGTTATCATCCGGTGGCTATCACCGATCAATCATCAACAAATTATCGACAGGTGAAAGATTTAGAGAGCAACATAATGGTTATTTCAACTTATCGCTCTTTTAAACACCCAAAGTATAAAAGTATGCAAAATTTCATTCTTCTAAACGATGTGCGATTCAAAACTTGAAACAAGTCTCAAACAAGTAGCCCCATAAAAAGTTGTTTACACACATAACACCTTTTTTCTCACATTTTTTTTTCTTCTCTTGTCAAACTAGAGAAAATTAATACCAAACTCGAAATGGTTATTTAGTGACAATGCATTTGGAGTTGGATATCCTTCATGGATGTACCTCAATCACCCCGAAAATTTGGTCGCACTTATATCGTATCGGCTTGATTTTCTTTATTCTTTACTTATACTAAAGCCAATTACCAATTGCATATGTTGTTGGTTGCGAGACGTTTGAGTTTGATATTGAGCTTGATTCTCAAGAGTGTACTAAGTATTCGTTTTGTGCATATTCCTAACACCTTTACTGCTCATTTTCTATCGATTTATAAATGGAATGAATTTGTGTATATAGTTCTAATTTCTGCATTGATTTGTTTTTGTATCCTTTATGGCTAGTCTATGTTTTCTTGAAGGCTTCTAAGTGCTCGGGATATGGTAGAAAATGGGTCTTCTTTATCAGGTTCACCAATGTTATCCTTCACATGTGACGACATAAATATCACGACTTCCAACCCATATCATAGTGTTAATATTTTTTGTTAAGGTGAAAATTAAATCGTTGAACAATACTTAGAGCTATGTCTTGATCATAATTTTTAGGTAGTGTTAAGATACATTATTTACTTCGGTTATAGAATACGACACAATATCCATCCATTGTTGCGTTTTCTGTGTAGAAAAGTTGCTCTATGGTCACATTCTTCTCTTATCAAGTTAGAGAAAATATATACCAAAAGCTTGAATACGGTTATTTAGTGACAATGCAATTGGAGGTTGAAATTGAAAGGTTTTATGGATATTTTAATATACGTATAACCGGATTCGAACTCGAGACTTTGGGATTGCACACATTACGTATGAGAATTGATGTTAAATAATTAATTAATATATATATATATATATATATATATATATATATATATATATATATATATATATATATATATATATATATATATAAATGTTATTCTTATTAATTATTAGACACGAAATAAATACTTAACGATAGTTAATATTTAACGAGGTTTGGCTAACGGTCGTTAAATGTAAACTAAAGGGACTAAAGATGAAATTAGAAGTCGGGAAGGATCTAGAATCCCTTTTGGATCCTTAGGCCGATCGGTTGGGGCTTCCCAAACCCAAACCCACACAAACTTGTTCTCCAAGATTAGTTACCTATATTTACAAACCCCTTGTATTCATTATAACCTAATCTTGGTGACTTGCAAACCTAATTTCTCTTCTTCTTTCCCTCTTTCTTGTGCTTGGCCGATCGGTTATACCCATTCCCCAAGGGTTTCGATTTTCCAACTCAAGATTAAGTGTTTGGTTTGTTTGTGATCAAGAACCTAGTCTTTCACTTCAATTCGATATTAGTACGTGTGTACAAGAGCGAAGGACAAATACACTTGTGTTTGTGGAATTCTTGGTGGTCGACTTTTGTGGGTCGAATTTAGTTAAACCCTAAGCTAGGGTTTTGGGTTATTGTTCCTCATCCACATTAACGTGTGTTTTTCTTGATTTGCTAAAAGGTACGCATATTCTTATTCGGTTAATTACTTACATATATTATTCCTTATTACTTCCGCTGCATGCTTTGATGATATTTACTTGCTTTTATAACTGTTATGATTAGTAAAAACACAACAGAAATCCTCCATGAATAGTACGAAAGGTTTATGGATATTTTTAATATGCGTATGACCGGATTCGAACTCGAGACTTCGGGATTGCACGCATTACGTATGAGAGTTGATGTTAAAATAATTAATATGTAAATGTTATTAATATTAATTATTTGTCACGAAACAAAAACTTAACGATGGTTAATATTTAACGAGTTTAGACTAACGGTCGTTAAATGTAAACTAAAAGGACTAGAGATGAAATCAGTGGACAAGAAAGATCTAGAACCCCTCTTGGGTCCTATGACCGGTCGTGGGTCTCCAAAATCCCAAGGAGAATCTTTTTTTGGTCACCAAGTTATTAGATAACTATAAATACAAACCCCTTGTATTCATAAATCTAATTTTGGATCACCTAGAAACCTAATTTCTTTCTCCTCTCCTCTCCTCTCCTCTTGGTTTGGCCGATCGTGTAACACCCTTCCCCAAGGGATTCGATTTTCACATTCCAAGAAACAAGTGTTTGGTTTTATTTGTGATTCAAGAACCTAGCTTTTCACATCAAATCGATATTAGTACGTGTGTACAAGAATGAAGAACAAATACATTTGTTTTTGTGGGATTTTGGTATTCGACTTATAAAAGGGTCGATTGGTATTAAACCCTAATTTAGCGGTTTGGGTTTTGTTCCTAGTTCTTGATTTCGTGTGTTTCTTGAATTGCTAAAAGGTACGCATATTCTTTTATTCGGTTAATTAAATTACAAGTATTTTTCTATTACTTCCACTGCATGCTTTGATGATGTTTACTTGTTTTCTATAATTGTTATGATTAGTAAACCAACAGTGGCATCACGAGCCGTTAATATGTTGTAATTAATTACTGAAACACATAAAAATTGAATCTTTGTGATTATTACATGCTTTTATTGGTTTCTATGGTTTTGAAAATTGAAACCCCAATTTTATTAGTATGGGTCGATTACCCTTTGATTTTTTAATTAGGTTTTATTGTTTGTAAAACTTGTAGAAACCCTAGGATTGCATGTATATTTTTATGTGGTTTTAATGAATAATTGTTATGTGCCATGTATATGCGTATGTTGGGATTATTGTTTTGATTAATTGTTAAGTGATATTCACATGCATGTTAATTAGTTTGATAAATATAAAATTGGGGAAGACCTCAATATATCTAATAATAATTCGTTATGTGCAATATGGTATATTATTAAGTTTGGCTTACGCAATCGACTTGTCGATGTATGTGGCTCACTTGCACTGGTAGGTGAAAGCCCTAGTTAATATACGCATGGTTGTACGCCTAGAATTGTTTATTAGGTTTTATTGAACAAATTATGCATGTGGCTAATTGTTTTTACATATGTTAATTGTTAAGTTATATGTATATTATTTGAGTTCGTTTTAATTTTTATTAAAGTGTTTTTTGTTTATATTGTATGACACGTTAGTAAGCAAAAAGGTTTTTTTTAGAATAGAAAATTAAATGGATAAATAATGGCGAAATTTGATTTGTTTTCTAAGCATTAAATCTTGAACTTTTAATCAACTGATGCAACTGTACTAAATGGTTAGAACGGCTCACCCATTATAACAAACTGTAAATGGTGAGTGCTTTAAGGAGGGTTCGACATTAAATTGCGACTCTAAAGAAGAAGGGTTATTCATAAAATGCGTCGCGCTGACCAGCTTCTCTGCCACTTTGTGAGTTATATTTGGAGCTACCTAGTATAACTATTCTATATACGAAGCATCTTAACGCAAAGTTGTAAGTTTCTAAACGCATTGATTAAAACATTGTAGAATTTAATCTTAGCAATTTAAAATTATGAGTATGTTTTTTTTGAAAATTTTTATGTTATGAAGATGTGTGCATGCTTCTTCATACATGAGTTTTGATTACACATCAAAATTGTACCCTTTAAATTTAAGTTTATGCTATCTAATGATATGAAACACTTGAAGTTGTAATTTAGTTATGTGGGACCTTGAGCTAGATTACAATAACAAGGTGAATCTTTATGTTGTGTGAGACCTCAGCTTAAATAATTTGCAGTTTCTAAATTAGACAACTTAATTAAGTTAGTTAGTGAGACCTATAATTTATGGCATAAGATGGGATAAAACATGCTTAAGTTTTGCATAATTGTTTGGCAAAATTGTAAATCCCATATTTTCTAGGAATTGAAAACTTATTTGTCAATTATTGTTCTTCAACAATTACCTATTCTATACTTTCATCACTAGCAGATCAACTGATGTGGTGAAACTATGATAATGAGGGTCCTAAATTCAAGGAAAATTCTATGGTTAATATGAATATTGACCTAAGGGTATTTTATTTTCTTGAATGGTTGAATTATCGAAAGTACTAACTTTTGAACTTTTATTTTCTGTAGAAATGGCTCAACTTGAAACTAATGCACTAGCCTCGCCGTTCAAATCCATGTTTGATCGCGAGAAATTGACTGGCAGCGCAAATTTCAATGATTGGTATCGACAACTCAGAATTGTCTTGAGGGTTGCCAAAAGACTAGATTATTTGACTACGCCTTGTCCTCCTGAACCTGCAGCTGATGCTACTGCTGAAGCACGACCTGCATGGCAAACTGAGTATGATAAAAATAATGAGGTTGCCTGCATTATGCTTGGAAGTATGGCTCCAAACTTGCAAAAACAGTTTGAAAATTACTTCCCACACAACATGCTCACCGAACTTATTCGGTTGTTTGAGAAGCCTGTAACTGTAGAGCTGTATGATCTGATAGATACTCTACACAGTTGCAAGCAAGGGGACGGGAAATCTGTGAGCCTTGTCCGGAAATGATGAGTTACATGGACCAGCTCGGGAGACTCAATTATGTCTACCCTAATGACATACAAATTGTCCTTATCAACAGATCCCTAAACAAGGAATTTAATGGTTTCGTGCGCAATTACAATATGCATTGCACGGGGAAGACAGTTTGTGAGGTACATGCAATGCTCATTGACTACGAAAAAGGTTTTCCCAAGAAGGCTCTTACTCCTACGGTACTTGCTATTCAAAAAGGTAGGATTACTAAGCCTAATAAGCCGCAAGCGAACAAGAAAGGGCAAGGTAAGGGTAAAGTTGATAAGGTAAAACAAGTTATGGCTTATCAACAAGAACCCAAGAAGTACCCCCCTAAAAAGATAGGGAATCCTAAAAAGGATCAGGCTTGTCATCACTGCACTGAGGTAGGACACTGGAAGAGGAACTGTCCACTCTACCTCGATGAGTTGTGTCTTTGAGTTCGGACTTACTTCTTTCTATGACCAGATCAGGAGCTGCATGATCTGATGAGCTATCAGCTGAGAGACTGGAATACTAAGAGGTATAAAAATAATGGCACTGTTGCAAGCACTTCAAGTACTCTTTTGATGATAGAATTATTTGCTTTTCCTCATAAAATAAATTCCTGGGTATATGATACTGGATGTGGTATTCACATTTGTAATACACTGCAAGGACTTAGAGGTGCAAGGAAGCTCGCCTATGGACAACAATACCTGCACGTGGGTAACGGAGCACATGCAGTTGTTGAAGCTATAGGAACGTTTGATTTAGTTTTACCTTCGGGTTTAGTACTGTCTTTAAACGATTGTCATTACGCACCTTCTATAATTAGGGGTGTCGTTTCTGTTTCCTTGTTGAAAGATATTGGTTTTATTCATACATTTACTGATTATGGAATTTCGGTTTCTTTAAATGATGTTTTTTACTTTAATGTTATTCCAGTAAATGGGGTGTTTGAAAATTGATTTGCATGATAATGTGATTGATAAAAATAATTCTGTTTTTAGCATCAATAATAAAAGAATCAAAAGTGATTTGGATTCTTCATATCTTTGGCATTGTATACTTGCTCACATAGGCAAGAAACGCATGCAAAAGCTGTAACATGATGGGCTTTTGCAAGATATCAATGATGAATCATTTGATAAATGTGAATCTTGCATATCTAGGAAGATGACCAAGAAACCTATTGCAAATAGTTTAGAAAGGGCTTCTGATCTTCTTGGTGTGATACATACTGACGTATGTGAACCACTAAGACATGTGTCAAGGAAGGGTGCTAACTACTTCTTAACCTTTACGGATGATTTCAGTCATTATGGTTATGTTTATTTACTTAAACATAAACATGAAGTCTTTGAAACATTTAAGGTTTTCAATAATGAAGTAGAATTGCAACTAGGAATGAAGATTAAAGCTCTTCGATCCGATAGAGGTGGTGAATATTTAAGCCAAGAGTTATAAGATTATCTTGCTGAGTGTGGGATTGTCCAGTAGCTCACTTCTCCATATACTCCACAAAAAAATGGTGTATCTGAGAGAAGAAATCGTACATTGTTGGACATGGTGTGATCAATGTTTAATCTTACAACTCTTCCCTTATCCTTTTGGGATTATGCTTTAGAAACTGCTGTTCGCATTTTGAATATGGTTCCAACTAAGAAGGTTGATAAGACTCCTTATGAAATGTGGTATGAAAAATCTCCCAACTTGTCTTACTTAAAGGTCTGGGGTTGTGAGGTGTTTGTTAAACGTGACTCAGCTGATAAGCTACAACAATGATCTGTTAAGTGTATCTTCGTAGGATACCCAAAGGAAACTATGGGTTACTACTTTTACTTTCCACCTGAAAACAAAGTAATTGTTGCTAGGTATGGAGACTTCCTTGAAAGGGATCTCATATCTCATGAATTCAGTGGGAGAGTTTATGATCTGGAAGATGATCAAGAACATACATCACCATCACCATCTGAAAACACTAGCCAAACTCAAGTAGAACCTGAAAGTCTGAGTGTTCCACCTGAAGTTGAAGTGGTTCCCATTCATAAGGACTACGCGTGCACCTGAGCGTCTATGTCTTAACGTAGAAGCTGAGGAATATATGTTAGGGGATCTTGGTGAACCTGCTAACTATAAGGCTGCTATGATGAGTCCTGAAAAGGATAAATGGCAAGTCGCAATGAATGAGGAAATGCAATCCATGAGAGATAACGAAGTCTGGATAAAGGTTGACTTAACTCCAAATGCTAAGGTAGTCGGAATTAAGTGGCTCTATAAGATAAAGACTGACATAGATGGCAATGTACACACCTATAAAGCTCGTCTTGTAGCTCAAGGGTTTACTCAAACCTTTGGGGTAGACTACGAGGAGACGTTTTCTCTTGTAGCAGCCATTAGAGCTATTAGGATTCTTATAGCCATAGTTGCGTACTATGACTATGAGATATGGCAAATGGATGTCAAAACTGCCTTCTTAAATGGTCGCCTAGATGAGGGCATCTATATGGCGCAGCCTGAAGGGTTTGTGAATCCAAAATTTCCAAAGCATGTATGCAAACTTCAAAGATCTATTTATGGATTGAAGCAAGCATCAAGGCAATGGAACAAGAAGTTTGATGAAGAAATCAAGAAATTTGGTTTCGCTCAAAATCTTGATGAGCCATGTGTACATCACAAAGCTAGTGGGAGTAATGTTATTTTCTTTATCTTATATGTCGAAGACATATTGATCATGGGAAAAGACATTCCAAGTTTGCAAGATGTAAAGTCTTATCTTGGAAAGTGCTTTTCTATGAAGGATTTAGGGGAAGCAGCATATATTCTGGGAATCAAGATCTACCGAGATAGATCAAGGTGGTTGATTGGACTAAGTCAAAGTACTTACATCGATAAAATATTGAAGAGATTCAATATGCAAAATTCCAAGAAGGGATATTTGCCGATGCAAGTTGAACATGGCCTAAGTAGTGAACTATGCGCGTCAACACCTAAAGAGGTGGCACAGATGAGAAAACTTCTTTATGCTTCGGCTATAGGATCTATCATGTATGCGGTAAGATGTACAAGGCCTGATGTAGCGTTTGCACAAAATATCACCAATTGATATCAACAGAATCCAGGTGTGAAGCACTGGCATGCTGTTAAGAACATTCTTAAGTATCTAAGGACTACTAAAGAAATTTTTGTAGTGTATGGTGGGAATCCAGATGCAGAACTTGATGTTACAGGTTTTTGCGATGCGTCTTTCCAAACTGATAAAGATGATAAGAAGTCTCAAACGGGATATGTCTTTGTCGTTAATGGAGGAGCAGTAGACTGGAAGAGCAAGAAACAAAGTACGACTGCAATGTCTATTACAGAAGCTGAGTACATAGCTGCTTCAGAAGCTGCGATGGAAGCTGTTTGGGTTAGGAAATTCATTTCGGGACTCAGAGTAATGCCCTCAATCGAATTACCTTTAAATGTGTATTGTGACAACTCTGCTGCAATAACATTTTCCACTGAGCCTGGAGTCATGAAGGGCGCCAGACATTTTCCTCGACGATATCACTATGTTAGAGAACAAGTCGAAATAGGTGAAATCAATCTACTGAAAGTTCATACAGATGATAATCTAGCTGATACCTTTACGAAGCCTTTACCAAAGGAAAAGCTTACTCACCATGCTGATGGGATTGGACTTCGTTTAGCTAGTAGTTTCATGCAGATCTGTGATTAGTATTTGGATAAAGGATGTTATGAACGAATATTATTTTAATGAAATAAAATAGTTGTTTATGTTTATTTTTCATTTTCTTAATATTATATCCTATATTTGCATGTTTAATCCACGAATGACTTATGTTATTCTAAAAAGTCCGTTGTCGATCAATGATGTGGGAATGTCATTGAATTAAGACAAATCTGAGTTTTGGTAGAATATACTTAAAGTATATGGATGCGTGGGACATACTAGATTCACATGATATTCAATGAATTGAATATAGGATAGATCCCAACTTAACATGATTATACTTTATGGATCTTTGTCATTAAGTAAATCAGGAATGTTTATCCTCAGACTTGAGATACCAGATAACTGTTATGAATGTAGTACACTTGTGTGAGATAGTCTAATGCTATCCGTAACTGGTAGTAATAAGGGTTATTTTCAGAAGTGTTGCAAAGTTCATGAGTTATGTTTGTAGTCAAGAGAATTTGTTCCTTTGAATTTGTTTCAAAGTATAATACTATTTTGGGCCCCTCATAGGGTTGACAAGATGTTTGTATGGCCATACCCAAGATCAATCTGGAATAAGTTCGGATGATTTGGTAATCTTGTTCAATCAGATATAACGAGAAACAGAATATTAACTTATGGAATGACTTGATCCATATCCATAGTTAAGTGTAGTATTAGTAGCAAAAGGATAAGTAAAAATGATGAATCAGTAAATGGCTTTTCCAGGAGACCATACTCGATTCGATCTGGGGGCATTGGAGTGTTAAGCTAGACTAAACCAATGTCATTACTATATTAAGTAATATCCAAGTGGGAGCTGAAAGGTTTATGGATATTTTTAATATGCGTATGACCGGATTCGAACTCGAGACTTCGGGATTGCACACATTACGTATGAGAGTTGATGTTAAAATGATTAACATATAAATGTTATTATTATTATTAATTATTTGTCACGAAATAAAAACTTAACGATAGTTAATATTTAACGAGTTTAGACTAACGGTCGTTAAATGTAAACTAAAAGGACTAGAGATGAAATCAGTGGACAAGAAAGATCTAGAACCCCTCTTGGGTCCTATGGCCGGTCGTGGGTCTCCAAAAGGCTAAGGAGGATCTTTTCTTGGTCATCAAGTTATTAGATAACTATAAATACAAACCCCTTGTATTCATAAATCTAATCTTGTATCACCTAGAAACCTAATTTCTTTCTCCTCTCCTCTCCTCTCCTCTTGGTTTGGCCGATTGTGTAACACCCTTCCCCAAGGGATTCGATTTTCACATTCCAAGAAACAAGTGGTTGGTTTTATTTGTGATTCAAGAACATAGCTTTTCACATAAAATCGATATTAGTACGTATGTACAAGAACGAAGAACAAATACATTTTTGTTTGTGGGATTTTGGTGTTCGACTTATAAAAGGGTCGATTGGTATTAAACCCTAATTTAGGGGTTTGGGTTTTGTTCCTAGTTCTTGATTTCGTGTGTTTCTTGAATTGCTAAAAGGTACGCATATTCTTTTATTCGGGTAATTAAATTACAAGTATTTTTCCTATTACTTCCGCTGCATGCTTTGATGATGTTTACTTATTTTCTATAATTGTTATAGTACCTCAATCACCTGAATATTTGGCCAACTTTATATCATATCGTTTTGATTTTGTTTTAGTTTTACTTATATAGTTGTACTAAAAACTAATTTGTTAAACTCTCTGGTAGACCACCATTTTGTTAAACTATACTTAAAACTCAACAAACTGACCCATATCATTAGTAATGATAACCAATATCACTTTCAATCAAAAGACTTCAACCAACAGAGCAGCTGATAACCATGACGCAATTACCATACATTAAACTTGAATAGTCCCTAAAACCTTCAAAGATTAGAGTATAAAAAACCAGTATAATGTATCACTTGAGCTTTAGTAATCCAATATCATCTATAATGAAGTAGCTAAATTGAACCATTTGAAGATTCAACATACACTTCAGTATCCGTACGATGGGACATGAATATTAGATGATAAATATGGTCCAAGCTAGCCATATAGCAGCATAACTGCAAACAATAATCTGGCTTGGTCTATATTTATCGTCTAATAATGAAGAACACTGCCAACTTTAGACTTAAAAGCAATCTAGTAACCATAAATTGGTACCATATATCATGGTGTTAATATTTTTGCTAATGTGGAAATTAAATAGTTGAACAATACTCAAGGTTATGTCCTTATCATAATTTTAAGTAGTGTTAAATACATTTTTTAGTTAGTGTTGGAAGTTTTAATCGTTTTAATCTTTGTTATACGTATGTTTATTATGTTTTAGTTTAGGAAGCCTGTAAACTAGAGGTGTCAAAATGGGCGGGCCGGACGCGCACGAGCTATGGGTCAAACGGGCTATGGGCCAAATGGGCGCGGGCTAAACGGGCATGGGCCAAACGGGCTCATGTTATACAAATCGCTTTTAAAAAGATGCAAAACGGCGAAATAAATTCCTCGAACATAACACCTCATTTATATTTAAAAATTTAAATATAAGTTTTTCTATAAAAACAATCTAATGTTCGAGAAAAACATGTGCCCATTATGCCCATTTAACTTCTAAATGGGCAGTACATGCCCATTTCAAAAAAAGAAGGGGCCCCAAATGTGCCCAAATCTTTTAAAAGTTTGCCCATTTAGCCTATTTTTTTTTATTTTGGGCACAAATTGTCACCTCTACTGTAAACCCATATGTAATTGGGCTGGGTCATTAGAATAAAATAGGTATAAACCGTTTTATGGTTATAACGTTTAGTTTTAGGTCATGGCGTTTACTTTTATTGAAGAGGTATAACTGTCAAAACAATATACCGATTCATTATGTATATATAGGGTAGGATTCTGTAAACTCAAATCAACCCTTTCATGTTTAATATCAATATCATTTAAAGGTTTCAACCCTTCTCTTCTTCTCCTTATTTAATTCTTGATTGATATAGCATGATGTTGTTTGATCATTAGATCCTGGAAAGTTATTTTCAGACCTGTGCAAAACCAAATCAAATTCCAAACATGGTATCAGAGCAATAGGGGATCTTGAGAACCTGTGTACCCAGTTTTCGAAGGACAGAAAACGGTCATGTGAAAAGATATTGGTTGAATCATAGGGCTGCAGTCTTGTTGCCCACATATAATCCAAGAAGGCGAATTTCTTTTGAAACCTAAGAGATGTTAAAGAATATGTTGCAGTAAATCGAGGCATTCAATGCTTCAAAAGTGTGAAAAGGAGATGGTAGTACGAATACTAGGAAAGAAAGAAGGGCACGATGTTATATTTGCAGAAATCGTGGATACTTCTTTTGGAAGTGTAAAGGCAGTAACACCACACCCGATTCGAAACCCTTACTTGTTGAAAGCAAAAGGCAAGAACAAATTGTAGTGGAAGACGAACATCCTTTTAAGTACCCCGATGATGTTCACGTGAAAACAAATTACATGGTAGAAGGAACCGACTTCGCAAATTGGGACTACATATGGTACGTTAGCAACGCGTACAAGAAACACATGTGTCCAACGAAGTCTTTGTTCAAGAGATTAAAGAGTAAGTTTCGAATGGAAGAGAAGGAAGAGGTTGAGAATAAATTCATTTTCTCACACGGTGTTGGAGAGGCGATAGTTGAAACGAATGAGAGGGGGATCGTAATCCCTTGTGTCTCGTATACGCCTAAAGTGACCTTGAATGTGCTAAGTGTCGACCAACTTTTGGCACAAGGCTTTGAGATCACATATGGCGACAACAAGTGCAAGATTTCATATATTTTTGTTGAAGGAAAGAAGGCACACGATGGAAAAGGAAAGGAAGTTGAAGAAGACACAAGTGATATGATCGAAAAGCATAACATGTTTCTCGAGGATTATTTCAAGTCTATAGACCCCAAGGACGTTTGTCCACTCATCAAAGGGCTAGAGGAACTCGATTGGAATAAGGGCATGTTTCAAGATTACTTAGACGACGATTACATTAGCGTGAATGGAACCCTATATGCAATCAAGGTGAATTCGTTTCAAAGATTTATTTCGTTCCTTAATATGATAAAAGATGATAAACTAGTGTATGAAAACTGGAGCGTGCTTAGCAAACGATTTGAAGATATGGTTAAATGGTTCTATTTGATATATCTTGGTCGATATGCGATGAAAGGTTTACCACCAATCATTGGATGTATAAAGATCGATTTACTAGGTCTTTATAAAATAGTGGATAGCATGGGAGGCTATCTACATGTTACTTTTGGAAACAAATGGAAAAATGTTGCATTGATACATGGTTTAGCCAAGGAACAAGATGAAGAGTTGAAAGGATGTTACAAGAAGTAAATCGATTTGATCAAGTGTTATTATGAAACAACGTTAAGAGTTCGGTACAAGGATGGACTTGTAATGGCAACCGAAAAGGATGGCTATGGAAGGAACCCACAAGATGGTGTTGGGTCAAGTGGGCAAAACACTGTGAAGGAGAACACAAAAGGAGAACTCAGGAATGTTCAAGAGGTACAAGGTAACATGGTTGATGATTGGACGGGTAAAGAAGACACATCGAAGAAGGATGATTACATATTCATCTCTTAGAAGCTGCTCGAATGGAAGCTTATCACATTAGGGGGAAAATATTAGCAGTAATGTTATAAGCTTAGGAATCAAACTTATAATTAGTTTATATTATGTACATATGTATATTTGGCTTAGTAAAAGCCTGTAAAACTCATAGATTATGGGTTGGGTCGATATGGGCCAATATGGGTCAAATAGGATAGCTATGACAGTTAGAAAGTGTTTGTGTCGTTTGACTTTTGTGAATCGGTATAACTGCCACAAGAGGCAACGATTCATAAAGTATATATAGTCTAGAGTCTGTATAACAATGCAATTTCAATTCAATATCAATATACACATTGTTTACACATCATAGTTTCATATATTTCTGCATATATACACTGTCCCAAACACCCCTGCAATTTTTCCTTTGCAGTCGAACCAAAACACAACCATGTCGAATTACAGACATGTTTTGCACAAGAGTAGGCCTCACAATGAGAATTACAAACATAGTCAGAGCCGAAGGGGATCAAGCAACACAACAAGTCATGATCAATCACCAATCAGGAATTAACATCTGCATTTTTTTTAAAAGGAACGCAACCATGGATGCCAATCATGAAGGAAAAAAACCAGAATAAATTGCGTTTTGGAAATAAAAACACAGTTTGCGTTTTGTTACAAGGGTTATGGATTTAACCAAGATCAGGATGTACTCAAGTGCTATTACAGCACACAAAGACGGTGTAGGAAGAAGGCCAAGAAATTTACTTGCCTTGAAGTCACAAATTGAAACAGATGGACTTGTTTCAAAAGGCAAAAGAATCTGCCATGAAGATCAGAAAGATCCAGTGACGCACCAAATGTTTGAAGACATCAAGATTAAAATATTGATTATAACAAGAAGGGATTCAAGAAAGAGACGATTGGAAGAACACAAAGATTAACAGATTAGGGGGAATATGTTGGAATTTTTAATCTTTTTAATCTTTGTTATAAGTATGTTTACTGTGTTTTAGTTTAGGAAGCCTGTAAACCCATATGTAATTGGGCTGGGTCATTAGAATAAAATAGGTATAAACCGTTTTATGGTTATAACATTTAGTTTTAGGTCATGGCGTTTACTTTTATTGAAGAGGTATAACTGTCAAAACAATATACCGATTCATTATGTATATATAGGGTAGGATTCTGTTAACTCAAATCAACCCTTTTCTATTTAATGTCAGTATCATTTAAAGGGTTCAACCCTTCTCTTCTTCTCCTTATTTGATTCTTGATTGATATAGCATGATGTTGTTTGATCATTAGATCCTGGAAAGTTATTTTCAGACTGTGCAAAACCAAATCAAATTCCAAACAGTTCGGTTATAGAATGCGACACAATTTGCATCCATCGTAGCGTATTCTCTATAGGTTTTCCAACCATTATAGTAGGAATGGCAAGATGAGTGGGGCTTTCAGGTTCACTGACATGATTAAAACAAGTAGTTGTTTTTGTAGGAATCTGTTACTCGGGTTGGGTTGACGCGAAAAACCTTTGTTCTATAACACTCTTTAATGAACATAGTGTCTCAAATATGATTACTTATCTCTTCGAATTACAATAAAGGATAAGGTAGACTGCTAGCACTTATTGTCATTTTAGGATAAGTAGAGGAAACGGAAAAAGTCCTTGGATTCATGTTGTTATCTATTCTTCCTGTATACACCTTCATCGTCTTCTTTAAACACATGATTGTTACTAAAAACTATTTTGTTAAACTCTCGGGTTGACCGTCATTTTGTCACATTTACTAACAGGATGTCAACCTTCTGTTACATTATACTTAAAACTTCGATGTCGATGCCAATTTCATCCAATAACTATAAACCTCAAACCAAATACAGCTACATTAGCTAATTAGGGTTCATCAAGTTGCTTGTTGAATATTGCAAAAAAGGTACACATACTTTTAATATTTGGTTAACTAATTAAATGTTATGTTCATTACGCTTCTGCATGTACTTTGATGTTTATTGTGTTTACATTTAATGTTTGGCAAGTTATATAATTCCAACAGAAGGGTGGATCGTGACAACTCTTCCATGTACGTAAACTCCTATCATTTTTTACTTTATTCACCGGATATAATCCATTTCCCCAAAACAATATATATCACTTGAGCTTTAGTAATCCAATATCATCTATAATGAAGTAGCTAAATTTGAACCACTTAAAGATTCAACGTACACTGTACGATGGGACATGAATATTAGCCGATAAATATGGTCCAAGCTAGCCATATAGTAGCATATCTCTAAACATTAATCGGGCTTGGGCTATATTTATCGTCTAATAATGAAGAACACTTCAATGCCAACTTTGGACTTAAAAGCAATCTATTAACCATAAATTCGTACCATATATCATGGTGTTAATCTTTTTGCTAATGTGGAAATTAAATCGTTGAACAATACTGAGGGTTATGTACTTATAATAATTTTTAGTAGTGTTAAATACATTGTTTAGTTCGGTTATAGAATGCTACACAATTTGCGTCCATCGTAGCGTATTGTCTATAGGTTTTCCAACCATTATGGTAGGAATGGCAAGATGAGTGGGGCTTTCAGGTTCACTGACATGATTAAAACAAGTAGTTTTTTTTTTGTAGGAGTTTGTTACTCGGGTTGGGTTGGCGCGAAACACCTTTATTCTATAACACTCTTTTATGAACATAGTTTCTCAAATATGATTATTTATCTCTTCGAATTATAATAAAAAATAAGGTAGACTGCTAGCACTTATTGTGATTTTAGGATAAGTAGGGAAAACCGAAAACTCCTTGGATTCATGTTGTTATCTATTCTCCCTATATATCTTCTTCCTTATAAGTGGGATTGTTACTATAAACCATTTTGGTAAACTCTTTTATTAACAGGATGTCAACCTTTCTTTACATGGTACTAAAAACTTGGATGTCCTTGCCAACGACTGCATCCAATAACTATAAATCTCGAACCATCCAACGGGGAGAAAATTAATCTCTTTGTGGTCACGGAGGTTCACATGCGCCAACTTCGGGTTATCCAAAAGGGTAGTCGCCCTGCGATTAGTCGGCTCACAATATCGAGTTAAAAAAAAAAAAAAAAAAAAAAGTTATTCGTAGATGCATTACATGGTACTAAGGGTGCGTGTTGCTATGAATCATAATGGGTATGTGTGTTGTTATATGGTGGAATGGTAATGGAGGGTATGATGAAACCAACCATACACATAAGATATGAGGAAACATTCACATTTGGGTATCCTTAATCCATTGTGGTGGGCCCCATAACTAACAAAACAACATTAATGACTTTCAAAGTCATAGACTCATACCCATACACCCCAACCAAACAGACCCTAAATTCATGTGGTGTTTTTTTATAAAAAACAACTAGTAGTAGTTTGTAAAACCCTAAAATTCGGAATTTCATTTTAATACGTATTCGAATATTAACCTAAGTTATTAAACAATTTAATAAAAGAGTACGACTATATGTAATTCGTATAAAACACGTTCAAAGTACGTTACAAGTATAAAATTAATAAATTAGTCATTCATGTAATCGAACCTATCTGATGCATCAAATAAATCACATACATGTCCCTTGTGCTAGGCCAAATCATTTTATTAGTGTGTACACATTTCAAAAATAAAAGAGGAACATTTTAATTATGGAAGAGATGTGATTGAACAAATCAACCCAATAATCTCGGCAAATCAATATCCCTTCCCCTTTTTAATTGTGAAACCGATTCCCTTATCTCCACTCATCCTCCAAAATATAAAAATGTTTTTCCTGCATATCAACAAACACGAAAATATACGCATGCCCTATTCCTTGCAAAAATCTGATATTATCACGTTTTCTGTTTTTGAATAAATAGATCGATCCATCACGTTCACATATATATGTACTCTAATTCTAAACGAAAATAAAAGAGAAATTAAACCTTCATCCATACACTTTGTCGAGAACCTGTTATACCTTTGTTTCGACCTCGAATCGTTGGAGGGTTTCGTTAGCAGAAGGTTGTATCGTGATAGGCTAGCGAATCTCATTCGGGTTTGATCTTCGTGTTCGGTTAGTTGGATTTGTGGGTTTGATCGTGTTCTGTTCGATCATGAGGTAAAGGTTTCATTAACAGGAAGTTAGAGTTTGCATGATCGTATCAAGATCGGTTCGGGTGTGCATGGACTCAGTTCACTCTAATCATACGTGGGTTGCAGCTTTGGTTTCGAATCGCTGAAGGGTTATGGAGATACCAGAGGTTTTGGTTCGGTTCGAAGGGTGTTAGTTTTGGTTCTTGTGTCCGTCGATCCATCGTGTAATTCGACCAGAGGTATTCCTTGTTTATCTCGCATGTACTCATGGAGATTTATTATATCAAAATATAGGCATACATACATGAATAACGTTAACCAATTACATATATACACCTGGGATTATATAAGTTACATGCATATACCAGTAATAAAATGTGGAGATTTGGTTTGTGACTGTAATAGCATGCATGATTTCTTATTTCTTATGTTTTGGTCGAGTATGTACCTCGTTTTTATTGTGGGTCAAATGGAGGAATAAAAGATTTGTATGTAACTGATGTTACAAATGAAAAGATTATAAGCACGTTCTTATGGGGGCAAATTCGAGGGTCATCGCGGGATTTACAGATAAGTTGTACGGGTTTTGAAAGAGTGTCGGGGAAGTCGAGTCGGGGGTTATTAGTTACGGGTGTTTACTTAGTTTTGTTAATTAGTCGTTTCAACCACGATCGAAGGTTAAGTTGGCATGTCGAGATATATATAAAAGAAAAAAAAAAGAGTAAAATGAAGTTGCTGCTGTACGAGTCCTAATATGGTTCAATATTGTTGCATGTTTAATATATTGATATATTCTTACTTTTAACCCTCGTCTTTAGAACATTGTCACATGCAAACCTTGAACTATTATAATTGACACATTATACCTTAGACTATCAAAATAATAATATCGAGTTTTTTTTAAGTTTAAAATACTTGTCACTAATAACCCTAAACTTTGATAAATTACACTTTAAACCTTATACTATGATAAATTGTTATATTTAACTCTAAAAATATTAATACGATTAATCCGTTATGACTTAAATGAGCTAATAAGTATTAAACCAATCGTAATCCATGTAGATTCGTTGAAGGAGACGTGACGTTGTGTCTTCGTGTTCATTCGTCGTTTGCTTTTCTTTCATCGGCGTTAAGGTACATATATTCTATCCCTTCTCAGTAGGGATTTCTCATGACTTTCTGATTCCTCGACTTTATTTCGCTTATGATATTTCATTTCTATGATCCCTTTTGCTATTGATACTCTGTTATTGAACCTTTGATATCGATCCCTTTACTATTGACCATTGCTATTGAATATTTGCTTTGCTATTGACCCTTCTGTCATTGAACCACTATTATTGAACTTCCGTTATTAAACCCATTGCTACTGAACCTTTGCTACTGAATTGCTGCTATTGAATATGTGCTATTGAATATGTGCTATTGAACCTTTGATATTGAACTATTGCTACTGAATCTTTGATATTGAACTATTGCTATGAACCTCTGAATTGTGAACCATTGATATTGAACCTTTATTTGTAAAGACTTATATATTGCTACACTTTGAACCTTTGTTTGACCCTTCAGATTGATACCCGAGCCATTAACTAGGCATGGGGTTCCATGTCCGTGTCATTGATGCACCAATGGCATGACTCCAGTGTGGATGAGTGATGTTCCACACCGTCCCCATTTTGTATTGATTATGCGCGCTTCGGATATATTGTATGGCCACTATTGTTTTGCAGGGGCGTATGGATGCATCCTAGATTTGTATTGTATTGATATTGATATATTGTTTTGGTGATGTGGTGCGTGTGTGCAATACACCCCCTCACATTTTGGGAGCTAGCTACTCCACTGGTTACTTGAGGTCTCCCCTCCTATTGGTTTGGTATTCCGAGGTCACCCTTTCGAATACAATGGTTACTATTGGATACTTGGCTGCTAATGCCACTATTGATATTGGTTTGTTTTGTTGGCTCGGGATAGATTTCTGACAACCCTTACACTTTTGATATACCTATATTGTACCTTCTTGATTCCCCACTGCACCATATTCTGAATTGACTGTCCTTTACCCAATACCCTTATATGACTCACTCTACTACCAAGATATATATGTTCCATTGCTTTGATCTGTTACACTCTCATTCCGTTACTTCAGACTATCATTCCATTCACGTACCGGGTTATTATATGTTTATTTGATTTGATTATGATATTCATGTTTATATGACTATTGATTACTCTGTTATGTATGTATGCGATATAAGATTTACCTGTTGTCACCTGATGATATGCTATCTTACTGTTATGTGATCCTTTTGATTTGTCTGACAACCATCCTTGTGTGCAATCGATTGTTGATCTGTTTATCTTTTGTACCTCGTTCAATTTAATCTCGTGGACTATGACTATTCGTGATATCCTTATCTGCTTGTTGTTGACCTGCCACGTTTGCATTTCTGTTTATGTTACGGTTTGATTAGGGTAAGTGGTTCAACTTATGACGTCTAGCTTGTTAACTTGTTTAATTGCCCTGCTATGTATTTAATTCATTTAATTATAGTGTTCATACTGTATTCCTTCTTGTTACGTGTGACTGCCATGTTTGACTACCGTTATGATACTGATCATGTTTTCAACTAAGGGTTGACCTGTGTGAATTGCCATGCTCACTTATTAATTGCTTCCGCTTTCCTGTAGATATCTGTTTGGCTTGTATGTCTTATGACTTCCTGTATTGAGGGTATGTTGTATATGTTGTGTGGATATGACGTCTGCTATGCTTGTTTATGTTTCAGTACTTGTATGAATGGTTTGTATGTGCTTGTATACTTGTCATGATGCTTTACTTTGTTTCGTTCTCCTTGTTATCTGTTCGTTTTGGATATCTGTATAATTGTGTTCTGCAGGATCCTTATTGACTCATTGTTCTCATTTCGCTGTGACTTTATTATCCGTTTCCTTTGTTCATTTTGCATTTCAGATTCTATTTAGCTTTCGTTTTGTTATATCTGTTCACTGGGCTTTTTAAGCTCAGCCGCATTTCTTTTCCTGCGGCAGGTGTTAGGTTTGAAGATGGGCTTTGATGGGCTGAGAGTTGGATTATTTGAGTGGACCAACCCTAGTTACCTTATTATTTTGGATTTATTTTGGCGGGCTTTTGTTTTGAGATTTCATTTTATCTTAGACATTTTGGGTTTTGTAATTTTCCTTATAGATCATTATATAAATGACTTGATACTTTATTCTTAAGACTTCCGCTTTTAATTGTATGTTCTGATATGACACCAGAATGTGACACTTCTACCCTTGTCGGGTTGGGGTGTTACATAGTTGATGGCGTGAGAAGGAGGGGTAGACCCAATATGAGGTGGGAGGATAGACTTAAGCTAGACATGATGGAACTTCGTTTGACCGAGGACATGATCTCAGATTGGAAGGGGTGGAGGGATAGAATTCCGATTTGCGGGTAGTTTTGCTAGGTGCGCAGTGGTTCTAGGTTGTTTTTGGGTGTTTGGCTTTTAGGAGTCTCTTTTTGCCTTGCCCCTTGCGTTTTTGGTTTTGTGGCCTTTTTTGCTTTGCCTTAGCTTTAGGCCCCGTGCGTGGTTTGCGTTGCTTTGTTGTTGCCCCCTTAGGTTTGCCTGTTTTGTTGTGCCCCTGCGTTTGGTTTTTTCGTGGAGCGTGTTTTTGCCTTAGCTTTAGGCCCCGTGTGTTACTTTGCTATGCTCTATGTTGCCCCCTTTTGTTGGTATCCTTTTTTGTGTGCCTTTGCTTGTTAGGATTGCTTTGCGTTTAGCATTTTGTTTTGTCGTTTTGCTCTTTTTATATCATATCACACCCGCACACATGCACTTGCCGGAGGTCTCGTTGGAAGCAGTCTCTCTACCCACGGGTTTACCCTGGTGTAGGGGTAGGATCTGTCTACATTTCATATCCCCCGTACCCTGCCTAGGCGGGATTGGGTTTGTTGTTGTTGTTGTTGTTGTTGTGTAACTAGGCAAAATTTGTTATGATTTTTTTTTATAATAAAGTTCAGCTAAAAAATATATTGTATAATTTTGGTGGCTGATAGTTCATTTATAATAAAGTCAACAACATATATAGAAAAGAGAAAAATTCAATGCAGATAGTTTTTTTCTAAAAAACAAACCATGTGATCTCAGCCATTCATTTTTATTATCAAATAAGAAAAACCCACTTTCATCCATTTTCTTAAAATTAAAATATCTCGCAAACCGTTAATTTTTACGCGAAACTAATTATACCGTCGCGACGAGAATTAAATTATCTTTATATAGATATGCACTTCGATATACTTTCGACGATTTTTTTTTTAAATTTTTTCCCAGAGGAATTATATGTGGTTCGGAAAATCACGTGTGATTTATTACTTTAAAAATCACATGTAGCTTGTGAAATCACATGTGATTTTACTGGGCCGAAAATTTGAAAAAAAAATTCGTCGAGAATATATAGAAGTGCATATTTATAGAAAGATAATTTAATTCTCGTCGCGATGATGTATTTTTCGTTGCTTGAAGGTTTACCGTTTACAAGATATGTTGTTTTAAAAAAAAAGGTAAAAATATATATTTTTTTGTTTGATTAAAAAAAATGAATGCCTGAGATTGCATGATTTGTTATTTAAGTAAAAATTGTTCTGCATTGAACTCACCTCAAACTCACCTCATATAGCAAATGACAAAAAAGTTGTCAATGAAGAATGGTATAGCAAGTAGAAATGTAACATTGTTATATCAAGTAGAAATGTAACAACAAAATGTTTACTTCAATTTACCAAATGGCTGATACAACAGGTATATTAGCAAGCAAAATTTCATTACACTAACCGATGTGGGATTCTAAAGTTAAAACAAGTTTCACAAAAGTAACCCAATGAAAAAATTGCTCTAACAATGTGGGACATAACACACTTTGTTGCCGTAATCATTGATTACATATGTTCTCTTCTCTTATCAAGCTACATAGAATTTTATTCATTTTGCGTTTTTAGTGTATGTGTAGTTCTACAACATAACAAAGGGAATGCATTTGCGTTTATAGTTTTGCTTTCTTCAGTGGTTTAACTTTGGATCCTTGATTGCTAGTTCATGTTTTCTTAAAGGCTTCCGAGGGCTCGGGATATGTAGAAATTTGGTCTTCATTATAAAGTTCACTGAATTTATCCTTAGCAGGCACACTACACTTTCCTTCACGTTATTGTGCCCAAACGTTTTTCTTGTTATTTGTTTCTATGTTTTAGGATTCGGGTATAATTCTTAGCCTTTCATTAAGTTTTTTTTTCTTTTTTATAGGATTTTTTATTCGTGTCACGTACGTTGACAGTATTGAAATGCATAAATAGTTGCTCCCTGCATTCTGTTGCTTTCGCTTAAGTTTTTTTTTCCTTCAAATGACCATTCCTAGATGCTTTTCGCTTGGTTCTTTGTTTTAAGAATTCAGGTATAATTAATGGCAGATATATGCATATTCATTGAATATTATTCACCTTTATTAATTTGTCACCATTTTAAGGGATTCAAAGTTCTAAGTCATTCTGTGAATAGCTACTAGTACATAAATGTTGTAAATCATGTCTAGGATAATGGTTCTTAATCAAATTAATTTCGTAAGACGATTATTTACACATTTTGCCTATCGCACGTCTCAAGGTAAATACGCTACGGCATACTTTTGTAAATGTTTAGTGACTCTCGGAAGTTAGAACCACTTGCCTTCCCAAAGGGTCACTATGATCACACCAAATGACCTCCAACAACATAACATGTACTTCATCCAATTAATGATCTTCGTTTGTTACCGGTTGAACCGGCGGTAAAAATATTTTGTACCTTCTTTTAATTATTTTTCAAAATATTACTTGTCATTTTTAATCTTACGTGACATTTTTTTTTTCTTTGTTAACATTTGTCATTCATCTTATGCAAGCATATATTTTGGGAAACGGTGTACACTTTTATTAAAATAATCAAATTACAATAATAAAATTAACATGATGTAAATAACAGAAAATTAAAAGCAGACAGAAAGGGATAGAAGCAAGACAGAAAGGGATAGAAGCAGAAGACAAACTCTAAAAAATTAACAGGATGTAAATAACAGAAAATTAAAAGCAGAAGACAAACTATATATCTATATATAAAATAAAGCAGTAAAAGGTCGTGAAGCGAGACTCGTGTTTAACACGATTCCCCGTCTGTTTCCAAGGGTACAACGTTTAAAGCTGTTGTACAGCCAGACCTGACAAACTTGCCTGAAAAAAGTCTACAATGGAGCTGCTTATTAATATCTTCCATTTATCTAAACCGATTCTGGCTTCGAACCGCGCGCACGTAGGTGTTGGAGTAAAACTAACAAATCAATTTGAAATATTATATCAAGATTTCTATATAAACAAGCTTTCATTTCTTGTTTTGGCGATGTGGGATACTCCCACTTTTCCAATTTTTTTTGTTTCAAGTGCCTCACTTTGAGACACGATATCTCATTCATATCAACTCCATTTTTGACACTGTTTAGCTCGTTGCGAAGCTCTCGTCAAAGAGAACGCAAAGCTACCAAGAAATATAAATATATAAAACATATACATACATTAAATAGTGCCCCAAAATTGCAAAAAATCATTTTGCAAAACATTTTTTTAACATCTATCTTTATCATTTGTATATACTTATTGTTGGGATAATAAAAAAAAATCCATCTAACTTGTTTATTTTTGTTGTTTTGTGTGGCCTTCTTTTTTTTACTATTAAAACAAAAACTTTTTAAATTTCAACTTTTGTGTGTATTTTGTAGCCATTTTACTTTTACTTACGTTTATTAACCACCTTGTTAACTTTGAAGGGTAGAATAGTAATTGTGCACGAACAAAATACACACAAAGGCCGAATTTTTTTATTTTTTAAAAAAAGAAATTGTGTTTTATTTTTGTTTAAGATTTTTAAAACCAACGACCATTGTCACCACCACCACCAGGGATGGAACCATGAGTTTCACACAGGTGTTCGGGACCTCTATGATTTTTATGATGTAGTGTTAATTTTTGCAAAAAAACATCATTTTTTCCTAAACGCTTTTTATATGCACCCGGTCTATCGAAATGTATTTTTATATCACATTTCAAAAAATTTGTGCACCCGATTATATCTGATCTTGCTTCCGTCCCTAACCACCACAACTCTATCTATACAACCAACACATACATATTACTCTCGCATTACACGACACGAATACTAAGATAATATAAAGTACAACTAGTCATGTACGTACATCAATAACCAATAACATCACATCATATAAATCAGAGAACAATAAAGCAATAGTAGATATACCATTGGCTATTAGTTAACAACGTATGAAGAAGAAAGATAAAGAGTATTTGAAATTGAAAAAAAGTTGGATAAATTATATTAACTGCAATCTTTTTTTTTTTCCTGATGAAAGTTGAATGTGATTCTCTTTAATCTTTTTTTTTTTTTTTTTTTTTCTATGCATGAAATCGACGCAAACATACTCGTTTAACGAAATCTTGTGGCCATTATTTTAACCGCGTATATCAATCTCGGTGAGACACAACCGACACAACTGGTCAACAGTTCATATTCTCATGCTTTCACATTACTTATATGCTTGCTATCACGTTATTTAAATGGCCTATGCAAATCACTTCAAGACCAAAACACATGCATAACTTTACTTCCTCCCATGCGCTATATGACCATGAAAAAAAAAAAAGACGATATACATGCAACAGATTCATGATTTTTTTTTTATATGACCAACATATATGAAATTCATAGATAGCTTAACGAAAAGGACGACTTGTTTCGCACATTATAACCATATATTTATATATACATGCTATGGTTATCAACTGCAATCCATGTTTCAAGACAAAGACAACAACATAATATTTGTCTCAACTTATCAATGCTTTTTCCACCAAGCTATGTGGGATTCAAAACTTAAAACAACTTTTACAAAAGTAGCGCAAAAAACAGTTGCTCTCCCAAGAAATATTCACATTGTTTTCTTCTTCTCTAATGAAGCTGAAGACAATTGATACCAAACTCAAATATGATAATTAAGTAACACTGCAATTGGAGTTGGATATCTTCCAAGTATAGTACTTCAATCACCCGAAAATTTAACCAAATATATATCATATCATTTTGTTTTAGTTTTAGTTTTACTTATAGTTTAGCCATTCACCAATTGCATATATTGTTGGTTGTGAAAAGCGGTTGAGTTGATATTGGGCTTGAGGTATCAAGAGTGTCTCAAGTATTTGTTTTGGTCATATTCCTTTTTTTGGGTAAAGGGTTTTACCCCGGTAAATGTATAACTCATAATCAAAACAAAACGGTTCAGCTAGCTTTACCGGTTTTTTGCTATCGAGTTGTAAAAAGGTTATGTATTCAACTTCTATCGAATTAAAGGCTTCTAAGGGCTCGGGATATGTAGAAAATTGGTTTGTTTTCGAATCTAATTTTAGTTAATCAAGCATAAATAGAGGAAGACTTCTACCAGCATAGCAATTGATAACCATAATGCAAATTACCATACATCAAACTATAATAGTCCTAAAACTTCCAAGATTAGAGTAGAAAAAACCAGTATAATGTAGCACCAGAACTTTAAGAATCCAATATCATTTGTAATGAACTAGCTAAATTGAACCACTTGAAGATTCAACATACACTTCAGTAAATCTGTATGATGGGACATGAAGATCACCTCAATGCCAACTTCGGACATTAAAGCAATCTGATAACCATAAACACCTACATTAGCTAGTAAAATTCCGCTGCTTTGATTCCTGTGGAACTTTTTTTTTTTTTTTTTTTTTTAATTAAAAAAAAAAAAAAGTAAAAAAAGAAGGTAACCACGGTCCACACCAAAATTTGTTATAACTCTTTTCTCTTTAGAAGCTATTAGGAATTTGATACTCAAGCACACGTATATAGTGGCAATGTGATTGGAGTTGGATATCACTAGCAACGGGTACTATTTATTCCGAAGATAAATGCTAAGAAAAAGTTATTGTATAATTTGGATGAGTGTTAGTTCATTTATATTTATTATTAAGAAACATGCATACGTTAGATCTAACTAGGGTTTCTCCTCTCGTGAGTTTGAGTAGTCGGGGTTCTATAGTGAGACTCGGTGCTTTGAAAACCGCTTTGTTCAAAGTTACAAAATACAAGAAAGCATACATTGAAAATCAACACATATATACCTTTCGCTTTTAATACTTTTGGTTTACTTACACCTGAGGTGGTGGACAACAAAGTCCAACGAGTAATGCAAAGTAATGCTATGACACCCGGATCCACAAATGTTATTTTCTAAAGAATTAGTTTTGCAATTCAAAAAAAAACTAGTGGCACAACTTATTGCTCTTTGCTTTCCGCTATGTGATTCCAAAAATTATGCAAATTAAAATTAGAAACGTGATTTATCATTAGCTAACAACACATGTATAAAAAAGATGGAACTTAAAAATTTACAAAAAGTTGTTAAATTACAATAATTGTTGTCACTGTTTCACTCATAAAGTTGGTCTAAATTTGTAACTGTATGCGAGAAACAAATACAACAAAATAATGTTTATTTCAACTTATTATTATGGAAACACCCAGATTATATAAAGAACCCTATTCATCCACCAATGTGGGATTCAAAAGAAAAAACAAGTCTCACAAACGTAAACCCAAATAAAAGTTGCTTTAGTGACATGACACCTTTTGTTTCCATAATCATATATAATATATGTTCATATTGTTTACTTCTTGTCTAATTAAGCTAGTGAAAATTGATACCAGACTCGAATACGACTATTTAGTGACAATGCATTATGGTCAAACTTATATCCTATCGTATCGTTTTGATTTAGTTTTAGTTTTACTTATACCAAAGCCAATTACCAATTGCATATGTTGTTGTTTGCGAGAAGCGGTTGAGTTTGATATTGAGCTTGAGTCTCAAGAGTGTGCTAAGTATTCGTTTTGCGTATATTCCTTACAACTTTACTGGTGAGTTTCTATCGATTTATAAACGGAATGCATTTGTTGTTTATAGTTCTGCTTTTTGCAGCGATTTGTTTTCGGATCCTTTATGGCTAGTTTATGTTTTCTTAAAGGCTTCTAATGGCTCGGGATATGTAGAAAATTCATCTTCTTTATCAAGTTCACTAATTTTATCCTTAGCAAGTGACGACACAAAGATCACGACTGCCAACCCATATCATACTTCTTAGATAGTGTTAAGATACATTGTTTAGTTCAGTTATAGAATGTGACACAATTTGCATCGCGTATTCTTTGTAGGTTTTCTAACCGTTATGGTAGGAGTGGCAAGATGAGTGGGGATTGCAGCTTAGGTGACATGTCAAAACAGGTAGTGTTTTGTTGGAGTTGGGTACTCGGGTTGGGTTGACCAAAATATGTTCTATAATACTCTTTTATCAACATAGTGTCTCAAATATGATTATTTATCTCTTCGGATTACAATAAATGATAGGTAAGAGTGCTAGCACTTATTGTAGTCATATGTTCTTGTTGTATACAGGTCATTTGTCTTTTTTAGAATTATGATAAAATGTGGGAAAATACATTGAGTTTACTATTCAGCTTGACTCTGAAGAGCATGTTGAGTATTTGTCGTTAGAGAGGAAAGGGGAGTACTATGCCAAATTGAGACTTCAATAGAACAATACTCATGACTCATGACTATATCGAAAACTAAATACTATCGGAGCCGTATCCGATTTTTAGTTAATGAAGCAAAAAGAGAGGAAGAGCATATCCAAAAAGGCACCATAACCAATCCCCATTAAAGACGGGGTAATGGAGAGAACTCCTCGCCAATGGCCCCAGGTGTTCGGAACCACTCTCTGTGACTGACCGGATATCTCTATGACCAAAGCACGTAGAAACCGGTTCCGTAACCGTCTCTATTAGAAGTATTGAGACTGGTTTTTTTTGCTAAGAACCGGTCTGTATTATACTTTCTAAAAACAAAAATTTGGGCTGTTTGGATTGCTTATTGACACTAATTATAAGGAAAACTTTTGCGATTTATTATTAAAGATGCTTATATGGGGGAGGGGAGGGGGTAATGAGCCACCCCTAGACCTAAAAACTATATGCTTTGAACATGCTCAAAACAAAACAACCACATAACAAACGCTCCTAGAGGACAAAACAAGAAAAAACATTGCACTTCGAAATCCTCCTAAAGGCAAAACTGTTGAAGTTATTAACTCAACCTGGAATAATAATGTATAGGGACTAATGTTGCCTTTTCTAATTTTGCAGTTATAGCTTAAGAATAGTTTTCAGCCAAAGTTGACAAGTAGATGGAACTCTGAGGGCTCAAGTTGACTAAAGCTGAAAGTTCTATTTGGAGGCTATATAAGCTCATATTTGTATTAGGGTTTCATATCTTCTTCCACACATTATTCACACGCAGATAAAAGCTTCTGATTATCAGCCAAGTTAGATTGTTCTGGTCATTGTGTTTTGATCATTCTTGTTATATTTCATTGTGAGTTGAGTGTTTGTATTGATACTATTGGCAAATTAGTCAATAGATCTGCACCTGTGTAGCAGTGGCAGATTTGTGAGTATTCTTGGTTATTGGTTGTGTACTGATTGAGATCAGTATCTCTCTGATCTTGTAGTTGGTTTGGTTGATAATAAAAGTGACTTGAATTGAGATTCAAGTTGTGTTTACAGTTGTGTTATAAAATTTTACATGGTATCAGAGACAGGTTCTTCGGTTCTTCGCCTTGCTCTGATAAAATTGATTTCGGGAAAATTAGGGTTTCAAAATTTTGGGGGTTTTTCAAATTAGTTTGATTAAACCTAATTAATTGTGATTAACTAGTGTCTTTTGGCTCTAATTGATCGATTCTAAAAGATTTTACAAAACGCCTAATTTTTGAGAAAATTAGGGTTTGGGTATTTTTGGGGGTTTGATCTCTAGCTTCGATTGGTGGTTGGTTCTTGGTGTTCTTGATCTTTTCTAGTGAATCTTGGTGGTTCTGGGTTGATTGAGATCGTGTGAGTTGTGATTCTTGTCTCAAGAATTATAATCAGGGTTCTTGTTCCGCTGCTTTTTGGATTTGCGTGCACTGTAACACCTCTCACACCCTTTATATTTCTTTTTGAGTAAATTACACCGTTCGTCCTTGTGGTTTGCGTTGACCGCAGGGTTTCGTCCTTTGACCAAAAAAGTTGCACCGTCCGTCCTTAAGTGTGAAACGTTATGCACCGTTCGTCCCTCCATCCAACTGGGCCCACCAATTCCCACTAACGTTAGTTAATTCACTTAACCCATGAGGGCATATCCGTCATTTCCAAACCCACCACAAGGACGAACGGTGTAATTTACTCTTATTACTATAAAACCCAATTCAATTTCTGCAAACAAATCAATCACCATCTCATTTTCAGCCAACAAAAACCCAATTCATTTTCTTCAAACTCTTTCAAACACCAAAAAAAACACAAGTCAAGCAAATCATCATCTTTAACTTTTTCTTTACAAAACAAAATTATTATCATCATCTAAGAAAAAAAAATATAGCACAAAAAAAATCAACTCTTTACAAAAATCATTATCATCAACAAGAACCAAAAAAATCTACACAAACCCATTTCATGATTAGGAACAAAAAATCTAATACAAACCCAATTAATCTGATTCTCTTAAACCAGATAATCTCACCTGAATCAATAATATTACCACAAATGAATCCCAATCAACCTGTGACCCCAACATTTTATACACTCGACTCGAAAACGGACGCGTCACAAACCAACACCCTACATGGGTTATGTTCAAACAGTCGTTTTCTTCTTTTCTTTTCCTTACCAACACGCAGCCAACAACAAATCACCAACCAAACAACCCTTTAATGATATAATATTCACAAAAACCCAAATGAAACACAATCAAGATTGAATCTTTATCCCCCAAATGAAACACAACCTTTTTCTTTTATTTGACCGAATATGGATAGATCAAACTGACATGAGTTTTCTTGATTAATCAAACAATGGAAGCTTGAATTTGACAATTAACACCTTGAATTACAAAACCCCTAACCTAATTTCAAAAACCCCTTTGATTCTATGAAACCTAATTTCTAAAATTTGAGTAGAAGATGATGATGGAAAGCTCCTGTCGTTGTGAAACCTTAAATAGAAGATTGAAAAGAGCACTTTCGCCAATCCTTTCTTAATCTCGAGTTGGATGAAACCCACTCTTGGCAGTCGTCCTTTTCATCTCAGGCACGCCTTGCCATCTTGTGACTTTTCTTGAAAATGACAAGCTGAAACAAGGAAGGATCGGCTATGATATCTTTTTCCTTGCTTTTTGAGTTGACCCAAGAGATAGTGATAGATGATAAGGCGAATTTTGATTATCACTAAAAGGAGATGATGTATGTTTTTTTGATGGAAAGGTGTGATAGAGATTACCCGAAGGAGAAAAATTTGAGGGAGGCGTGGGTTCTTTTAGGAAGCAGAAAAAGATGAAAGGGATAGCAGATAGGAAAAAAAAATGGGGTGTGTGTGGTTTTTGGGGAATGGCTGGGTTTTAATTTTATTTATTGGTATAATTATTATTGGTGTTGAAATGACGATTATACCCTCAGGTTAACAAGACTTAACGACAGTTAGTGGACCGCAGGGTTTTGTCCTTTCGTCCTTCCCACTAACGACAGTTTATTTCTTGTTTAAATTGACGGGGAGTAGGAGTTGAGAATTGTTGGAGGTGATTGTGATTGTTGTTGGTGTGTGGTTTATCTGTTTTAGTTGTAGATCTTGATTTAGAGTGATCTGCCCTTGACCTACCACTTTGAGTGGCAAGGAAGCCTCGGAACTACCTTATTGTCTTTTCTTGTGTGTTTGTTGTTCTTGCTTTTTTTCTAGTATGTCTGTTCATGGTTATACTGATGATGAATATGAGGCTGATGAGCCTGTTACTTTGATTAGCAAATTGGATCATAGTAATCTATTGCATTTGCATCCTAATGACTCTGCCACCCTTACTGTTGTATCTATCAAATTAAAAGGGACTGAAAATTATAATGTGTGGTCTTGTGCTATGTTGTTAGCATTAGAAGGAAAGAATAAAATTGGTTTTGTAGATGGGTCTTGTAGAAGATCTAATGCTGGTGAGGTTCTAGGTAGACAATGGGATAGGGTGAATGTTGTTGTTTTGGGATGGATTTTAAATTCTATTTCAGAAGAGTTGTTTTTTGGACAAATTTTTTCTAAAAGAGCTTCTGATGTGTGGAATGAATTAAAAGAAATGTTTGATAGAGTTGATGGTTCTGTTACTTTTAACTTGCATCATAAGATCAACTCTGTCTCAAAATGGTAGTACTATTGCTGAATATTTTAATAAGTTGTCTACTCTGTGGAAACAGTTTGATGCCTTGGTTCAGTTGCCTAGATGTACTTGTCATGCTGCTGATGATTTTAAAAAACATAATCAATTGATGAAATTAATGCAGTTCTTAATGGGATTAGATGAGTCTTATATGCAAATAAGAAGTAATATTTTGTCTAGAGACCCTCTCCCTGATGTTAAAGGGGCTTTTGCTATCATTTCTAGTGAGGAATCTCACAGGTCTGTGGTCACTGGTTCAGATGGTGGGACTTCTCAAAAGTCTCATTCATCTGTGTTCAACTCCAGTGTTCCAAATAGAGGGAACACACAGAGGTCTTCTACCTCTGGCAGTTCTTTCAGACCTAACAATGGCCCTAGAAATAATGATACTAGAAGGACTGCTGGTGGCCCTGTCTTAGTTTGTGAACATTGTGGCTTCAATAGTCACACTGTGGATAGGTGTTTTAAGATCATTGGGTATCCTGCTGATTTTAGGAAAAATAGAAAGAATAATAACAATCAGGGTGCTCAGAATTTTAATAAGAGATTTGTGAACAATAATAATTCTATTGGATCTAGTTCTACCTCTGCTTTTTCTGATGAACAGATATCTAAACTCATTTCTTTGATTAAGGAGAACTCTGTTAATAATAATGGAAATGGGAAGACTGTGCATGCCAATATGGCAGGTATTGTCTTCAATAAAAGTAAATTTTTTAATCAAAATTTTAAAAGGCTCTTTTGTCATAATAGTAAAATGAGGGCTGCATTGGTTGCAGCAGGTATTATTGTTGATTCTGATGCAAATCAACATCTTACATATACTGATAAATATTTAGTGGATGTCATTGATATTTCTAAGCTTGGTATTAAGGTGTCTCATCCCAATGGGACTGAAGCCTTAATTACTAAGGTTGGAAATATGGTTCTCACTAAACATTTAACATTATATGATGTGTTGGTTGTTCCTGAATACTGTGTCAGTTTAATGTCTGTTCATAAGGTAGCTAGAGATAGTAAGTTTGTTGTTGCCTTTGATGAGAACAAATGTTATGTTTTACCTCAGGATTTGAGGGAAATGAATGTTCTAGGGATTGGTAGACAGATGGATGGTTTATATTACTTTGATGGAGATCAAGGTATTGACCTAGGGGTTAAAAATTTTAAGTCTGCTTGTGATTTGACTAAGAAAACTTGGCATTGCAGACTTGGTCATCCCTCTGACCAAGTCTTAACAGTGTTGAAGGGTGAAATCAATTTTCAAAATAAAGATGACATTGAGCCTTGTGACATTTGTCAACAGGCTAAACAAACCAGAGAGCCTTTTCCTCTAAGTGACCATAAAACTTTGGCTTTAGGTGACTTAGTTCATCTAGATCTTTGGGGTCCTTATAAAATAAAAAGTAAAAAAGGTCACAGATTCTTTTTAACTATTGTTGATGATTTCACCAGGGCAGTTTGGGTTTACTTACTTAAGAGTAAGCAAGAGGTGTTTGATTATATTCAAATCTTTTATAATCTTGTTAAAACACAGTTTGAAAAGTGTGTTAAAATTTTTTAGAAGTGATAATGGTACTGAATTTGTTAATACTCAATTTAATGGGTTTTGTGAGAAAAATTGTTTTATTCATCAAACATCTTGTACTTATACACCTCAACAGAATGGGGTTGTTGAGAGGAAACACAGGCATCTCTTAAATGTTGCCAGATCCCTTATGTTTCAGGGGGGATTGCCTTTATATTTATGGTCTGAATGCATTCTAACTGCCACTTACTTGATTAACAGATTGCCTTCTTGAGTGCTGAATGGATTATCTCCTTTTAATCTTGTTTTTAATAGAAAACCTGAACTAAATCATTTAAGAACTTTTGGTTGTCTTTGCTTTGCTACTATTCTTACCAATAATGATAAGTTTAGTAGTAGAGCTGAAAAATGTGTTTTAGTTGGGTATTCCAATTTTCAAAAAGGTTATAAATTTTATAGTCTTGAAAGGAAATAGTTTATATTCTCTAGAGATGTAAGATTTTTTGAAAATGTTTTTCCTTTCAAGATTAAAACCTCTTCTGCTGCTCCTGACCCTCGCAGTCAGAGTTTGAATCATGTTAACTTGTTTGATGAAGTAGCTTGTGACAACTCTGACACACCCAATGATGATAGTACTCATAATGATCATCATGAGAGTGAGGCGCCCTCCTTGCATCTAGGCAGCCCAACTATTGACCATGAACAGGGTGATTTGGGGCACTCTGATGGTTCCAATGAGGTTACCAGTACAAGTGAGTTGGCTGCAACTCCTCTTGGTGCGAGCAGTTCTGAGGGTGTAAACAGTCCCTTAACTGATCAAGCAGAAGAGTTGGTTTTGGAAAGTAATAGTCAGCCTTCTTTAAGAAGGTCTGATAGAACTTCTGTTTTTCCAAATAGATATAATGATTTTGTGGTTGAGTCTAAGGTTAAGTATGGACTTGAAAAATTTGTTAATTACTCAAAACTAAGTTCTGAAAACTTTTGTTTTGTTGTTGAACTAAATAAAGCTGTTGAACCAAAATCTTTTAAAGAAGCTTCTAAACATCAACACTGGAGAGATGCAATGGATAAAGAAATGCATGCTCTTTATAGTAATGATACTTTTGAGATATGTGAGTTGCCTGTTGGTAGAAAAGCCATAGGAAATAGATGGGTGTATAAGATTAAGTATAAGTCCACAGGAGAGATTGAAAGGTATAAGGGTAGATTAGTTGTCAAAGGTTATAGTCAGAAGGAAGGTGTTGACATTGATGAAACCTTCTCTCCTGTGGTCAAAATTGTTACTATTAGATGTGTTGTTAATCTTGTTGTTCAGATGTGTTGGCCTATTTTTCAGCTTGATGTTAATAATGCATTTCTTTATGGTGATCTTAATGAAACTGTGTATATGACATTACCTGAGGGATATTTTGATGTTAATGATAAAAGAGTATGTAGACTTAAAAAATCATTGTATGGGTTGAAACAAGCACCCAGGCAGTGGAATGCTAAGTTGACTAGTGCTTTGCTTGAGAATGGTTTCAAACAGAGTAAAAGTGATTATTCTTTGTTCACCAAAAGTGACTCAGGTAACTTTGTTTCTTTACTGGTTTATGTGGATGATATAATAATTACTGGGAACAATTTGAAGGAAATTGAGAGTTTTAAAGTTTTTTTGAAATCTAAGTTTCAAATTAAGGATTTGGGAAAACTTAAATACTTTCTTGGCATTGAAGTTGTTGACACTGAAAAAGGTGTTTGTTTAACTCAAAGGAAATACTGTTTGGATTTGTTAACTGAATTTGGGGTATTGGCTTGTAAGCCTTCTGCCTTTCCCCTTGAACAAAACTTGTTTTTAACTAGTGAACCTATAGTTAGTGATCTAGTAATAGATGACTTAACTGAATATCAAAAGTTGATTGGAAAATTGATTTACCTAACTCATACTAGACCTGATATTGCTTATTTTGTTCACTGTTTGAGTCAGTTTATGCATAAGCCTCTTAGGTCACATTTGAAAATTGCACTTAAAGTCTTGAGGTATTTAAAAGGCTCTCCTGGGAAAGGTATTCATATTACCAAATGCCCAGATGTTTCTCTTGAAGCATTTGTTGATGCAGACTGGGCTAAATGTCTTACAACTAGAAAATCTGTTACTGGTTACTGCTTATTTTTAAATGGTTCACTAGTATCATGGAAAAGCAAAAAACAAAATACCATTTCTAAGTCATCAGCAGAGGCTGAGTGGCTCTCTACTACTTCTGAAGTTGTTTGGGTTCTCAAAATTTTAAATGACTTGAACTGGGAACATTTTTTACCTGTTAAGCTCTTTTGTGATAGTCAAGCTGCTATCAAGATAGAAGCTAATCCTGTCTTTCATGAGAGAACTAAACACTGAGAAATTGATTTACATTTTGTGATGGAAAAAATTTTGGCAGGAGTTATTAAGACTGAAAAGATTAATACAGCAGATCAAACTGCTGACATTTTAACTAAAGGATTAAGCAAGCTTCAACATGAAAAGCTTGTTGGTAAACTGAGCATGATTGATTTATTCCAGGTTGGAGTTAAGGGGGGATGTTGAAGTTATTAACTCAACCTGGAATAATAATGTATAGGGACTAATGTTGCCTTTTCTAATTTTGCAGTTATAGCTTAAGAATAGTTTTCAGCCAAAGTTGACAAGTAGATGGAACTCTAAGGGCTCAAGTTGACTAAAGATGAAAGTTCTATTTGGAGGCTATATAAGCTCATATTTGTATTAAGGTTTCATATCTTCTTCCACACATTATTCACACGCAGATAAAAGCTTCTGATTATCAGCCAAGTTAGATTGTTCTGGTCATTGTGTTTTGATCATTCTTGTTATATTTCATTGTGAGTTGAGTGTTTGTATTGATACTATTGGCAAATTAGTCAATAGATCTGCACCTGTGTAGCAGTGGCAGATTTGTGAGTATTCTTGGTTATTGGTTGTGTACTGATTGAGATCAGTATCTCTCTGATCTTGTAGTTGGTTTGGTTGATAATAATAGTGACTTGAATTGAGATTCAAGTTGTGTTTACAGTTGTGTTATAAAATTTTACAAAAACGCATTAATCACCTTCAACATCATTACTTGTTATCTTCCAAATTCTTCTCATGTGCTCCACATTAATATTCTTGTTGAACCGAATGGTAGCCAATTTTAACTGCACCATATCAATAACAATCTTCGATACTTGGCTTGGGTGCCTATCTCCTTTCCCATTTAATCTGTTGTTACGCTCCTGCCATAAAGCAAATTACCATACATCAAACTTGAATTGTCCCTAAAACCTTACGATATTAGTCTTAGAGTAAAAAAACCACTATAATGCAACTCTTGAACTTCAATAATCCAATATCATAAATCTCGAACCATAGACACCTGCATTAGCTAGTAAAATTCCGCTTTTTTGATTCATGTGAAAGTAAAAAGTTTTTTTTTTTTTTTTTTCCCCTACTCAAAACAGGTAACCACATCATAATTTGTTAATTCCACTTGACACCTATCGCAATGATAAACGGCTCGTCTCATTGCGACCTTCTCTTGAATTCTCAAAATTTATGTCGCTATCCCCGTAGGGATAGAGAACTTGTGGCTGACTTCATTTGCGCGCTATCAAAGGCTTTGGGGAAGAGTCCCGTTCAACATATCAATACTAACAACAAATTTATAGTAATAAGAAAATCCATCGATTTCATAAGAAATCTAATACTCAAACACAAGTATTTAGTGGCAATGTGATTGGAGTTTGAATATACCCCGCAACGCTATATATTGCGAAGATAAATGCTAAGAAACATTTATTGTTTAATTTGGATAAGTGTTAGTTTATTTATATTGTAATTAAGTCAATTATAAGAAATCTCAGATTTATCATAAGCTAACACCATATAAGCAAAATGACTATCATAAGCTAACACCATATAAGCAAAATGACTACTTAAAATGAAAAAAGTTGTTTATGTACATCAATTATAATCTATCGGTTCCACTAGCCGTTTAGTACACAACGACTATTGAAACACGTAGGTAACAACATAATGTTTATTTCAACTTGCCATAATTTCAAACACCCGAAGTATATAAAGCAGCACAATTTCATTCCTCCAACCAATGTGGGATTCAAAACTTGAAACAAGTCTTACACAAGTAGCCCAATAAAAAAGTTGCTCGAGACATAACACATTTTTTGTTCCGTAATCATATACTATTTACAAACGTTCTTTTGCAAATATTGTTTTCTTCTTCTCTTATCAAGCTAGAGAAAATCGATACAAAACATGTATACGATTATTTACTAACAATGCAATTTGAGTTGGATATCCTCCGTGGATGGTACCTCAATCACAGGAAAATCTAGCCAAATTTATATCGTATCAAATTGATTTAGTTTTAGTTATATACTAAAGCCAGTTACCAATTGCAAATGTTGTTGGTCGGTAGTGTGTTAAATACAGTGGGCTTTAAATAACTTGGTGACCCTTTAAAATCGGTGCCTTGTGCGTCGACTGGGCCCGCCCTGGCCCGAATCTGGGCCTGATAATCTCATTAGTAACATTGGTTTCAACTAGGCAGTTTACCTGAGAATTCCTTATCCACGTCATCCCGTTGTCAACCCGATGTAATTTTTTACCCAAAATACCCAAAAGTAATTGATGATATACAACATATACGATTTTTTTTGTCAATTTGTGTGAATTTGATATTTTTATGATTTTCTCTATTTATTGAAGTTTCATTGGTATTGCTTTTTACTACTGAAATGGTACATCACGTTGCGTAAGAACGCTTTATAACCAAATGAACACTTGTTGCAAATCCTGTCTAGGACAATGTTTCTAAATCAAATTAATCTCATGAGACTACTATTTACATGTTTTGCCTATCGCACGTCTCAAGGTAATTAGGGTAAGACATGCTTTTTACTTTTTTTAGTGACTCTTAGAAGTTAGAACCACTTGCCTTCCAAAGGGTCACTGTGATCAAAACCAAATGACCTCTAACAACATAACATGTACTTCGATCCATGTGTGACTATAAAACCTATTGTTTCTCATAAAAAAACAAGGCAAACGTTAATTTTGTTGTAAAGGCTATTAGAAATTTATGCCAAAGACGAAATGCCCAGAAATATCAGTTAAATAATATAGGGAAAATATAAAAATTGTCTTTGAGTTAAGTCTATAAATTAACATACTTTCAATAACTTTGTCATATATGTAGAAATTCTTCACTTGTTACCTGTTGAACCGGATTTTTTTTATTTTTTTTTTCCACCTTCTCTTTCTAACCAACAATCACTATCACTACGACAACTCCATTTATACTACCAGCAGATCCATATTACTCGACTTCTTTGGGTCCCGTCCTTTTTTAAGCATCTTGTTTATTTAAGGTGGGATGCCTTGTATTGTATTTTTGACTTCTTTCGAGGTTCTTAATGTTATGTTGCCTTTCTAAAAAAAAAAAATCCATATTACTCGAATTACACAAGACGAATATTAACATAATGTACTATACAACTAGTCATGCACGTACATCGATCAATAACCAATAACATCATCATATAGATCAGAGAACATATAAAGCAGTAGCAGATATATCATAAGCTATAAGCTAACAATCTATGAAGAAAAAAGATAAGACTATTTGATATTAAGAAAGTTGATAAGTTACATTATATGTTAAATTTGTCACAAAAATTCCATTATTGTAATTTTTTAATGGAATGCAAGAGACAAAGAGAACAACATAATATTTGTTTCAACTTACCAATGCTTTTTCCACCAAAGGATATAACGAAGCAAATTTTCATCCCTTGGACCAATGTGGGATTCAGAAGTTAAGACAAGTTTCACAAAAGTAGCCCAGAAAAAAAGTGCTCTAATGACATTACACCTTTAATTGTCGTAATCATATACTCATATATGTTTAATTGTTTTCTTCTTCTCTAATGAAGCTAGAGACAATTGATACAATACTCGAATACATATATTTAGTGACAATGCAATTGGAGTTGAATATCTTCCATGTATAATACCTCAATCACCTTAAAATTTGACCAAATTTATATCGTATCATTTTGATTTAGTTTAAGTTTTACTTATAGTATAGCCATTATTTACAATTGCATATATTGTTGGTTGCGAAAAGTGGTTGAGTTTGATATTGAGCTTGAGTCTCAAGAGTGTGTTAAGTATTCATGCATATTCGTTACAACTCGCTTTACAGGTCTTTTTCTATCGAGTTATAGAAAGGTTATGTATTCATTTTCTATTGAGTTAAAGGCTTCAAAGGGCTCGGGATATGTAAAAAATTGGTTTGCTTTCGGATCCGATTTTTTACTAATCAAGAAAAATGAAAGGAAGACTTAAACAAGCAAAATGAGAGGAATATATACCAAGAAAATGTGTTTCAAAAAAGCACATGACCTCATTGGTAAAAAGTCACGTTTAGCTACTAGAGAACACTTTTATTTGAAAAGTACATTTTGAAGTAAATAGCAATGTTTTGTGTTGTATGTATCAATCTATACATAGCTCATCTCAACTACTTAAAATAAGATTTCCAGGATTTTTCCGGTATGTTATTGTTTCTTTATTTGGTTTTTCATATATTTTTTTTAGCTTACTTAATCAATGGTTAAATTTTAAACATACGAGATTATGTCCATCTTTAGATCTTTTAAATTATCTTTTAAGTTAAGTGGTTGTTCTAGATTATTATCCGAGACTATGTATAGAATGAATGAGTGGTGTACGAGAGTGATATATCGTTGTAAACAAAAAAGACTCGCATCGCACGGCCATGTTGACTAATATATAAAATAAGAGCACAAGGTATCGTGCATACGAATAATACGTTATTAGTATTTCACATCAGCGACACATCATCCCCTTCTAATAACACACAATAACTAAAACACCCCTCCCTCACAACACACCAATATATAAAAATAAAATAAATGAAGAAGAAGATAGCATTTGGCGTGAGCTAGTCAAATGGCTTGAGGTTCCTTTGGCTCACAAATGGCACAAATGGCGGTATGGTTTGGCTCACCAATGGCACGAAAAAATGGACATTTAGCACGTTAAATGCATTGATACCGTATGCTCTAATAGACTATTGAAAATGACAAAAAGTTATTAATTTACATTAATTCTTGTCAGTCTAGAGCCCGTAATAAGGTTTCCTACGGTACGGTAAACAAGAAGACAACAACATTATGTTTATTTCAACTTATCATAACCTTAAACATCCGAAGTATATAAGGAAGCACAATTTCATTCCTCCGATCAATGTGGGATTCAAACCTTAGAACAAGTCTCACGCAACTAGCCCCGTTAAAAAAGTTGCTCTAACCTTTTGTTTTCATATTCTTTTCACACATTTTTTTTTCTCTAACCAAAGTAGAGAAACTTGATATCAAACTCGAATATGGTTATTGGTGAAAATGCAATTGGAGTTGATATTCTCCATGGATAGTATCTCAATTATCCAAAAAATTGGTCAAACTTATATCATATTGTTTTGATTTTCTTTATGTTTTACTTATATTAAAGCCTATTGCCAATTGCATATGTTATTGGGTCGTGCGAAACGGCTTGGAATACTTTTAATCTTTTGCACTTATTGTCTATTGAATAAGACTACTCAAAAACGAAAGAGATCATGTACCTCTTTGGAATCGTTACTCGTTAGGATACTTGATGATTTAGTAGTTTAGACTAAGTGAATGTCGACTATAAAGAAACAAAGAGTATACATCATTAAAAAGTTGGTTAATTCAGTTGGAGTTTACATCTATGCGAAGTTGGTTGTAAAAATGTCTTATGATGAAACATATACATTGTAGTAATGGTGGCAATCTTGCAATATGACATGTCTCATCTCTGGGATGATTGAACTTAGTTAGAATATCCAAATACATGTTTTATCATCACAAAGACGACAACATAATGGTTATTTCAACTTTTCTCCCTTTTAAACACCCAAAGTATATAAAGAAGTAAAACTTCATTCCTCCAACCAGTGTGGGATTCAAAACATAAAACAAGTCTCATAAAAGTAATCCTATAAAAAGTTTCACTAGTGACATGACACCTTTTGTTGCCGTAATCATATATGCTATATGTTCACACTGTTTTCTTCTTCTTTGACAATGCATTTAGAGTTGGATATCCTTCATGGATGTACCTCAATCACCCAAAAATTTGGTCAAATTTATATCATATTGTTTTAATTTTCATTATTTTTTACTTATACTAAATCCAGCTACCAATTGCATATGCTGTTGGCTTCTAAGGGCTCGGGATAAGCAGAAAATAGTTTTTTTTAAGGATCCGATGTTTAGTTAATTAAGCAAAAAGATAATAAGACTTCAACCAGAAATTTTCTTAACTCCATAATGTTTTCGATTAAAAGACTTCAACCAGTATATCAATTAATAACCTTCCAAAAATAGAGTAGATAAGACCATTATAATGCAGCACCTAAACTTCAATATCATATATACCTACATTATACCTACATTAGCACCTAAACTTCAATATCAATTAATAATCCAATATCATAAATCTCGAAACATATTTACCTACATTAGCTAGTAAAATTCTGCTTCTTTGATTCATGTGGGACTAAAAAGTTTTTTTGCTTTTTAATATAAAACGTAACCACACCAAATTTTGTTATAACCTTTTCTTTTCCTTTTGAAGCTATCAGAAATTTGATACTCAAACACACGTGTTTAGTAGCAATGTGATTGGGGTTAGGGGTGTTCATGGGTTGGGTAATATCCAAATAAACCGAAAACCGAAACCGAACCGAACCAAAAATAACCGAACCGAACTCGTAACCGAACAGAAGTTGCCAAAACCGAACCGAACCGAATTAAATATTCGGTTTTCGGTTCGGTTATGGTTTTAGCAATCCAAACCGAAAACCGAAACCGAAAACCGAATTTAAATAAATTTATATATTTATGTATAAAAAAAATATTTAAACTCTTTTATACTATATATAAATTTTTGAGCTTGAATTTGTTTATGCTAAAAATATATATAAATAAATGAATAAATAATTAAATTTATGAAATTCGGGTTATTCGGTTCGGTTTAATCAATTTAAGTTCGGTTCGGTTCGGTTCTCGGTTATACCCAGAAAAAAAATTAACCGAACAAACCGATAACCGAACCAATAAACACCGCTAATAGGAGTGTTTAGTAGCAATGTGATTGGAGTTTGATTTTACCCGCAACAAAATTTATTCCGAAGATAAATGCTAAGACAAAATTTCTGTATAATTTTGATGAGTGTTAGTTCATTTATATTCATAATAAAGTCAAGTAAAATTTATTTCGAACTTGTTAGATTTATAAACACCCGAAGTATATAAGGAAACACAATTTCATTCCTCCAAAGAATGTGGGATTCAAACCTTAGAACAAGTTTCACACCACTAGTCCCATAAAAAAAATTGCTCGTCTTTTGTTTCCATATACTGTTACAGATGTTCTTTTCACACATTGTTTTTATCTTCTCTTATCAAACTAAATAAAATTGATACCAAACTCGAATACGGTTATTTAGTGACAATACAATTGGAGTTGGATAGCCTCCAACCTCCATGGATAGTACCTCAATCACCCAAAAAAATGGGTCAAACTTATGTCGTATTGTATTGATAGTACCTCAATCAAACTAGGATTGTACAAAGAACTACTTTGTTGAACTCTCAGGTAACCGTCATTTTGTGATATTTATAATTAACATGATGTCAGCTTTTCATTACATCATCGTGTTAATAAATAGAGAATATATATGGATAGTTTTTTCCTATAAATTTGGAAAAAAAATTTCGACCTGAGTTGGGTTGACTAACATTAGTTAGTTTTAAACACTTGTGGTTAATATATTACAAGTGCTTACAATCACTCTGTCTAAAATAGTACCAAATCATGAGTCAAAATAGTTGGCTATATAAATTTTGCAGCGAATCACTTGAGAAATGGTGAGAAAGCATCAGTGTGGTGCGACACATTGTTCGTCCCCATATCTGGTACCAAATAGGTGATGGTGAGAAAGCATCGGTGTGGTTCGACACATGGGAAGATCGATGCCCTTTGATGAATCACGTGTCATATAGAGCCATAAGTAATGCCGGGCTTGATCGTCAAGAAACAGTGGCAGCCATGATTTCTAATGGTTCATGGACATGGCCTCATTCCTGCTTTGTTTCCCGTTTTAAGTCAGGTAAGTGTCCCAACTTAGCATCATGATCTGATTGATATGTTACGATGGAAGCTTCATGATGGCACTTTATCATCTTTTTCTATCCCAAATGCATGGAATTTTGTCCGTGTTCATGGAAATGAAGTCGAGTGGTTCAAGTTAGTTTGGTCGTCTTATTGTATCCCAAGACATGCTATCCACATGTGGTTAGTTATGAGGCAATGTGATGTCGGTAGTAATATTGACTTAAACCTGCTTCGGTGTCCGCTATGCAAAGTGCAACCTGATTCTCATGATCACCTTTTCTTCTAGTGTGCTTATTCGTCGCAAGTTTGGATCAAAGTATTGAATAAGGTTGAAATAAGCTTTGTTTCGTCTAAATGGAGTGACATTGTTGATTAGTTACTCTCTATTGCTCATAGGAATAACATTACTATTGTTGTTGTTCGTCTAATCGTAGCTGCTTCTTCATATTTCATATGGCAAGAATGCAACAACAAAGTTCATGGAAAACGTGAAAGAAATCTGAAGCAATTGTCTAAGTTTGTGGCTGATATTGTGAGGCTAAAGATTGCATATCAATTAGGTTCAAGAAAAAGTCTCGTGTTGAATAGGTGTATAGGACGTGGAAGATTTCGAGTATTATATCAAATGGTGGCTGATTAGTTTTGTGTATGTGCTTATCTTGCGTAGGTCCTCTAGGTCGTGATTCAGTTTTGCTTATCTTGCGTAGGTCCTCTAGGTCGTGATTCGGTTTTGGTTGTTATGTTTTGTGTATGTGCAAAACATATAGAGTGTCTTGTTAGGTTTTTTTTAGGGTGGCTCATTACCATCCTCCCATAATTAACATTATCATTTTTTTTTATATTCACGAGGTATAAACCTTTTAAAAAAAAAACTTCTATGAACGGCTAATTTTGGTACAACCAGCGGCACTTGGTTTCTAAACATTCGTTAGCTAATATATTTGGAGTGCATACAAATATTATGTCAAAATAGTATGAAATCACCGGTCAGTCCTTTATTATACTAACTTCAAAATGATAAAAAGTTGAGTATGAATTGTTAGCCATTGAAGTCTTGACGCTATTTTTTCTCTTTTAACAGCATCCGACATCATGTACCAACAATATAACACTAATTTCAAACGATGTGAACCAAATACACCACTATAACTGACCTCGCAAAACGAAAAGTGGTTGAGTTTGATATTCAGCTTGACTCCGAAAGAGCACGTTAAGTATTTGTCGTTAAAAAGGAAAGGGGAGTACTCCGAAGCTATTAGAAATTTGATTCTCGGACACATGCATTTAGTAGCAATATGATTGGAGTTAGATTTTACCAGCAACACAATTTATTCCGAAGATAAATGCTAACAAAAAATTATTGTATAATATTGATGAGTGTTAGTTCGTTTATATCTATAAGAGTTAAATAATTAAATGGTCATGTGGTTTTTCGGGTATAGAGGTTGAAGTCCTTAAACTTTTTTTTCCCGGATCCTCTTCTCGTTGTTTTGACCCGTAACGGTTTGGTCCTTTGACCCCAACTCTGTTAGATTGACTGTAAGTGAAAGGCTAATTTGGTCATTTCGTATACTTTTTCTTGATAGTAAAAGAAAAAACTAAAAAACCAACACACATTTCTCAAAATTTTTAAAATGCTCTCAATTCCAGCCATCCAAAACTCATAACTCTAATTCCAAACATTTATATTTTCATACACCCATTCATCTATGAAGAATATATTTAACTACATCAAAGCAATCTTAAAAACTATGTGGTGCAAATTTGTTGTATCTATTTCGATGGTTTTTGTAACTGTTTCAAATGGTATAAATATATAATCCTTGTGTTTTTAGTTAAGGAGATAGGATTATTTGTTAAAGATTTATGGTTTTTAATAGTCAAGACTCAGTATTTTTGTTGTAGGTTTTTGGTTGGAGATTGCCGGAGGTGTCCGGGTTGTGCCTTTGAGGTGGTCAGATTCTGGAGAAGATTGTCGGAAATTATGGTGGATAGGTGATGTAGATGAAGGGAGAATAAGATGTTGAGGATTGGGGATATATTTGACTTCATCTCTTCAAAACATGCATTTGATGGTCAGACTAAGAGAAATAATGGTCAAGGAATCAGACCCGTTACGGGTCAGAATCATAGAGAGCTGATCCGATAAACGAACTATTTAAGTAACTACTATTTATAATTAAGTCAATTATAAGCAATATCACACTTATCATAAGCTAACACCATATAAAGAAAAAGATGGGTTTGGCATAAATATACACAAAATGATAGACTACTTAAAATGACAAAAAGTTGTTAATTTATATTAATTATCATCAATGACAAAAAGTTGTTAATTTACATTAATTCTAATCTACGGGTTCTGCATGCCGTATGTTACGGAAAATAGTCACCGTTGATAACAACATAATGTTTATTTCAACTTGTCAAGGAATCAGACCCGTTACGGGTCAGAATCATAGAGAGCGATAAACGAACTATTTAAGTAACTACTATTTATAATTAGGGTGAAGGCTGAGAATACGTAACTAACTTTCTCAAATATACCGATGTACGTAACATACAAATTTTATTACTTTTGTACGTAAATAACTTTCAAATTATGATCAATGTACGTAATGTGACCGGTAACTACAAGTTACCAGGTCAAAAGTTTCAAATTATGATCAATGTACGTAAATAACTTTCAAATTATGATCAATGTACGTAATGTGACCGTTTTTCTTACGTTTTGTCCGTTTTTCTTACGTTTTGTCCGTTTTTGTTCCTTTTTTGTCCGTTTTTCTTACGTTTTGTCCGTTTTTGTTCTGTTTTTGTCCGTTTTTCTTACGTTTTGTCCGTTTTTCTTACGTTTTGTTCCGTTTTCGTCCGTTTTTGTCCGTTTTTCTTACGTTTTGTCCGTTTTTCTTACGTTTTGTCTGTTTTTGTTTCATTTTTGTCCGTTTTTCTTATGTTTTGTTCGTTTTTGTCTGTTTTTCTTACGTTTTGTCCGTTTTTGTTCCGTTTTTCTTACGTTTTGTCCGTTTTTCTTACGTTTTGTCCGTTTTTGTTCTGTTTTTGTCCGTTTTTCTTACGTTTTGTCCATTTTTTTACGTTTTTGTCCATTTTTTTACGTAAGAAAAACGGACAAAAAGGGTACAAAACGGACAAAACGTAAGAAAAACGGACAAAACGTAAGAAAAATGGACGAAAACGGAACAAAACGTAAGAAAAACGGACAAACCATAAGAAAAACGGACAAAAACGAAACAAAAACAGACAAAACATAAGAAAAACGGACAAAACGTGAAAACGGACAACAAAACGTAAGAAAAGCGGACAAACCATAAGAAAACGGTCAAAACGAAACAAAAACGGACAAAACGTAAAGAAAAACGGACAAAAACGGAACAAAAACTCAAGAAAAACGGAACAAAAATGGACAAAACGTAACGAAAACGGACAAAAACGGACAAAACGTAAGAAAATCGGACGAAAACGGAACAAAAACGGACAAAAACGGACAAAACGTAAGAAAAACAGACGAAAACGGAACAAAAACGGACAAAACGTAAGAAAAACGGACAAAAACGGACAAAACGTAAGAAAAACGGACGAAAACGGAACAAAACGTTAGAAAAACGGACAAAACGTAAGAAAAACGGACAAAAGGTAAGAAAAACGGACGAAAACGGAACAAAAACGGACAAAACGTAAGAAAAACGGACAAAAACGGAACAAAAACGGACAAAACGTAAGAAAAACGGACGAAACGTAAGAAAAACGGTCACATTACGTACATTGATCATAATTTGAAAGTTATTTACGTACATTGATCATAATTTGAAACTTTTGACCTGGTAACTTGTAGTTACCGGTCACATTACGTACATTGATCATAATTTGAAAGTTATTTACGTACAAAAGTAATAAAATTTGTATGTTACGTACATCGGTATATTTGAGAAAGTTAGTTATGTATTCTCAGCCTTCACCCTTATAATTAAGTCAATTATAAGCAATATCACACTTATCATAAGCTAACACCATATAAAGAAAAAGATGGGTTTGGCATAAATATACACAAAATGATAGACTACTTAAAATGACAAAAAGTTGTTAATTTATATTAATTCTAATCTATGGGTTCTGCATGCCGTATGTTACGGAAAATAGTCACCGTTGATAACAACATAATGTTTATTTCAACTTGTCAAGGAATCAGACCCGTTACGGGTCAGAATCATAGAGAGCTGATCCGATAAACGAACTATTTAAGTAACTACTATTTATAATTAAGTCAATTATAAGCAATATCACACTTATCATAAGCTAACACCATATAAAGAAAAAGATGGGTTTGGCATAAATATACACAAAATGATAGACTACTTAAAATGACAAAAAGTTGTTAATTTATATTAATTATCATCAATGACAAAAAGTTGTTAATTTATATTAATTAAGTCAATTATAAGCAATATCACACTTATCATAAGCAATATCACACTTAACATAATGTTTATTTCAACTTGTCAAGGAATCAGACCCGTTACGGGTCAGAATCATAGAGAGCTGATCCGATAAACGAACTATTTAAGTAACTACTATTTATAATTAAGTCAATTATAAGCAATATCACACTTATCATAAGCTAACACCATATAAAGAAAAAGATGGGTTTGGCATAAATATACACAAAATGATAGACTACTTAAAATGACAAAAAGTTGTTAATTTATATTAATTATCATCAATGACAAAAAGTTGTTAATTTATATTAATTCCACTCTACGGGTTCTGCATGCTGTATGTTACGGAAAATAGTCACCGTTGATAACAACATAATGTTTATTTCAACTTGTCTTGTTCATAACACCCAAAGTATATAAGGAAGTACAATTTCAATTCTCCAACCAATGTGGGATTCAAACCTTAGAACAAGTCTCGCAACCTTTTGTTTCCATATACTGTTAGGTATGTTCTTTTCACACATTGTTCTTTCATTCTCTTATCAAATTAGTGAAAATTGATAGCAAACTTATATACGCTTGTTTAGTGACAATGCATTTGCAGTTGGATGTACCTCAATCGATCACCCGAAAATTTGGTCAAACTTATATCGTATCATACCAATTGCATTTGTTGTTGGGTTGCGAGAAGCGGTTGATTTTGATATTGAGCTTGAGTCTCAAGAGCTTGTTAAGTATTCGTTTTTCATATGTTACTTACAACTTTTCTAGTCATTTTCTACAGATTTATAAATGGAATGCATTTAAAGGCTTCTAAGTGCTGGGGATATGGTAAAAATATAATGGGTCTTCTTTATCAAGTTGACTAGTTTTATCCTTCGCATGTGACGACAGAAAGATCACGACTGCCAACCCATATCACATTGTTAATCTTTTTAGTAAGGTGGAACTAAAATCGCTCAACAATACTTAAGGCTGTGTCATGGTCATATTTTTTAGGTAGTGCTAAGACTTGAGATACATTGTTTAGTTCAGTTATTGAATGCGGCACAATTTGCATCCAATGTGATGTTCTCTGTAGGTTTTCTAACCGTTATGGTAGGATCGAGTGGCAAGATGAGTCGGGGTTGCAGGTTCGGTAACATGTCAAAATAGGATGTTTATGGTAGGAGTCGGGTACTCGGGTTGGGTTGACCCAAATCTGTTCTATAATACTCTTTTATGAACATAGTGTCTCAAATATGATTATTTATCTCTTCGAATTACAATAAATGATAGGTAGAGTGCTAGCACTTATTGTGGTCATCTGTTCTTGTTGTATTCAGGTTCATATTCTTCTTTAAAATTAGGATTAACTAAAAACTGTTTTGTTAAATTCTTGGATAGATTGTCATTTTATCATATTTATTAACAGGATGTGAGCCTTTAATTACATCATCCTATAAAGTTGAACAAAATTAATTTTTAAACTCTTGAGTCACTTGAGTATTTTAACGAGAGACTAAATTTTTATATGAACTGTTAGCCAATGCAGCCTTTAATACTATTTTTTCTCTTTTAAAAACATTCGACATCATATATACAAAAAGATACACTAATTAAAATTAAAAAAGTTTTCAAATTACATTAATTACTCTCTTAGACCATTGCGCACTGTTTGTCAGTGTACGCGAAAGACTAAGACAACAACATAATGTTTATTTTAACTTATCAAAGCTTGAAACACCTAAAGTCTATAAGGAGGCAAACTTCGTTCATCCAACCAATGTGGGATTCAAAAAGGTTGCTCTAGTGACATGACACCTTTTGTTGCCGTAATCATATACTCATACATGCTCACATTGTTGACTGTTCTCTTCTTCTCTAATCAAGCTAGAGAAAATTGATACCAAACTCGAATACGAATATTTAGTGATGCAATTGGTGTTGGATATCCTCCATGAATAGTACCTTAATCACCTGAAAGTTTTGTCCAACTTATACCATATCATTTTTATATAGTTTTAGTTTTAGTTATACTAAAGCCAATTAGAAATTGCATATGTTGTTGGTTGCGAAAAGTGGTTGAGTTTGATATTGAGCTTGAGTATTTGTTTTGCGTAAATTCCTTACAGCTTTACATGTCATTTTCTATCGAGTTTTAAAAAGGTTACGTATTGATTTTCTATCGAGTTAAAGGCTTCTAAGGGCTCAGGATATGTAGAAAATTGGTATGTTGTGAGATCGGATGCTTAGTTAATCAAGCAAAAAGAGGGGAAGACTTCAAGAAGAAATTTGCTTAACTCCATAATGCTTTTGATTAAAAGACTCCAACCCGCAGAGCAATTGATAACCATAACGCAAATTACCAGACATCAAGTTATGTTATTTTCACAAGTCCCACAAAACTAGACCGATAATAAATAATGTTATTTTCACACATTATTATTTTTTTCTTCTCTTGAGAAGATTGATACCAAACTGGAATAAAACCTCAATAACCCAAAAACTGTCCAAACTGATATCGTATCCTTTTGATTCAGTTTTAGTTTTACTTATACTAAAGCCAATTACCAACTATATATGTTGTTGGTTGCAAGAAACGGTTGAATTTGATATTGAGCTTCAGTCTCAAGAGTGTGTTAAGTATTTGTTTTGCATATATTGGTTACTATTTTACTGGTCAATTTCTGTGGAGTTCTAAAAAGGTTACGTACTCAATTTGCTTTCTTAAGGTATGTGTAGTTCTGCAACATGACAAATGGAATGCATTTGTGTTGACCGTGCTTTCTGCAGTGGTTTATTTTTGGATCTTTTATAGCTAGTTTAGGTTTTCTTAAAGGCTTCTAATGGCACGGGATATGTAGAAATTTAGTCTTCATTATAAAGTTCACTGAATGTATTCTTAGCATGCATACTACAGTTTTCTTCACGTCATTGTGCCCAAACGTTTTTCTTGTTATTAGTTTCTATGTTTTAGGATTCGGGTATAACTCTTAGCCTTTCTTTACGTTTTCTCCTTTTTTGAATTCTTAATTCGTGTCACGTATGTTGACAGTATTGAAATGCATAAATAGTTGCTCCCTGCATTCTGTTGCTTTTCGTTTAAGCCGAACCATAGTCATGATCCTGTCTCTAATCTCGTCAGGCGATCTTCTATTGTTTTTAAACACCCTATTATTTCATTTTATCCAACTGTAGTATGCAGAAGCCGCTAGCAACATTTTACCCACAACACTCTTAAACTTTTTTCTTGTTATTTGTTTCTATGTTTTAGGATATGGGTATAATTCTTAGCCTTTCATTAAGTTTTTTTCTTTGTTATAGGACTCTAAAAAAATGTATTGAAATGCATAAATAGTAGCTCCCTATTTTATATTGCTTACAAATTAATGGTTAAAAGTGTATACTTCTTCAAACTTGATGAACAGTTCTAAAAACTTCTGATGTTTCATTATGCATTCTTATGCTATGTATAGTTCTACAACGTGAAAAATGGCATACAGATATCGTTACTTGTAGGCTTCTTAATTTAGCGAGCATACTACCGATTACCTATTCCTTCAAGTGACTATACCTAGACGTTTTTCTCTTGGTTCTTTGTTTTAGGAACAAGTGTAATTCATCCTTTTTATCTTTGTTTTAAGATAAATGCTAAGAAAATTTATTGTATAATATTGATTAGTGTTAGTTCAATTATATTTATAAATAAGTCAATTATAAGCAATATTAGATTTATCATAAGCAAACATCATATATAGAAAGATGGGTTCATCATAAGCTAACAACATGTATATAAAAAGATACTTTACTTAAAATGACAAAAAGTTGTTATTTTACATAAATTATCATCCTAGGCGTTCATCAACTGATTGTTATCGGTTAACAAAAGCCTTGGACAGCAACGTAATGTTTATTGCAACTTGTCACAAATGTATACACTTAAAGAATATAAGGAAGCAAAATATCATTCCTCCAACCAATGTGGGATTCAAAACATAAAACAAGTCTTACACTAAGTAGCCCAACAAACAAGTTTCTCTACAGACATAACAACTTTTTGTTTCATATATAATCGTAAACTATTACATACGCTCTTTTCTAAATATTGTTTTCTTCTTCTCTTATCAAGCTAGAGAAATGGTTCTTCTCTTATAAGTGGCAAAAATGAGTGAGTCGGATCATGGGTCTAAACGGGTAATTGGGAGCACGGGTCTAAATGGATCCGGGTCAAACGGGTCTCGCCTTGCGTTGAGAAAGTTGATGTCTAACTTACAACAGGTTTTTAATCATACCATTTCTGTTTGATATAATTGGGGATATAATAATAGAAGCACCTATCGCATGTAAATGGGTGCAAAAAGAGGCTGAGTTTTGATATGTACCAGTTCTTCTTCAAGAAATCAGCAAGTGAAATGAAGAACTAGTGTTTTTCAAAGAAGACCTTCGAATTAGAACTAGTTGTGTATCTATACAATGAAAATGAAATTAAAGTTTGGTTTGACTTTTGTTGCCTTCTGTTGACTTTAATTTATGATTCATATCAATGTCTTCCCTTTCAAATATTACTTGTCCTCAAGTGATCACAATCAAGCATCCACAAATAAAGGAGCTAGTTCTTTATATAACTACCTGCATTGCCTCTTTTAGCCAACTTTCTGTCTAAACTAGAAAAGCGGACACATGAAACAATGGATGGATATGAGCACCTGTTGGCAACTCCAGTTTATAGGCAAAGACTACAACGAAACTATACTCATGAAACATGACTATACTGAAAACTAAACACAATCTGAGGCGTATCCGATTTCTGATTAATCACTATAACCAAACCCGTAAACCAATAATTGCTAAACCCTATAACCCTTCTGATAAAAAGACTTCCACCAGCAGAGCAGTTGATAACCATAACGCATATTACCCTCCAAGATTAGAGTAAAAAACCACTATAACGCATCACCTGAATCTCAATAATCCAGTTATCATAAATCACGAACGATACGTACCTACATTAGCTAGTAAAATTCTTCTTTGATTCATGCGGAGCTAAAAGGTTTTTGTTATTTGTTTTTTTAGATAAAAGGTAACCGCGCCAAAATTTGTTATAGCTTTTTCCCCCCTCCTTTTAAGCTATTACAAATTTGATACTCTAACACATTACACACGTATTTAGTGGAATTGTGATTGGGGTTGGATTTTACCCGCAACGCAATATATTTTGAAGATAAACGCTAAGACAAAGTTTCGGTTTACTTTTGATGAGTGTTAGTGCATATATAATTATAATTAGAGAAATGTTAGAACCAAAAAATAGCTTAAAAAATTATCCGCACAATGACATGTCTTATAACTTGTGGTATTCTCTCTCTTACTTTTACGTTCTCTCTTATATACATCCACAAATTAACATTTCATGTCATTGTGTGGATATGTTTTGCTAAATTGTATACAAGATTCAATTCATCATAAGCTAACATCTATTATCTACTATCTACTATATATAATAAAATAAGCTTTTGTACAAGCCTACTAAGCACGGTGCATTAAAAATTGGTTTAATGCCATTCCTTATTTAGAGCCATAGTACAACACTTCTCTGCACCCATTTTGCACAAGCTCCCTATGATTCTTCAGTATGATTCTTCTTCTACACGCTCCTTCCCAAATCAGTTACACTTCGTCCTTTAATGTCTCATTGACCAGATTCAAAACATCATACCATAATTTCAAATCAATACAACATCATCGTTAAAAAATTTCACCTCATAATCACTACACCATCTATTCATCTTCTACTTTTGCAATTGTTTATTTTCTTTTTACATGTTATGATTTGGGTATAGGTTGAACCGATTGTATTATTTCTTTTTATTTTGCAGGCTTCACATATCAATCTACAATGATTCAGGACTTTGAATTCGACCCAATAATTTATGTAAGTTTTAGTTGTATTGAAATCCATTTTATTTATATTATTGCGTATCGATATTCATCGACTATATTAATCGAAACCTTACATTGATTTTTTTTGTAATAATCTTAAAACCTATATATTGGACAGATTTTTTTGTTTGAGGTCACTTTTTTGCACCCTTCTACAGGTTAAATTTGTTGTATTTTAAATTGTTTGACCATTTACGCATAATAAATAAATGAAGTGATCGATTATTGGTCCAGTTGAGATCAAAAGGTGAATTCTTTCATTGACCTGATTGGTGATCATTATCATTCATCTACTTTGTTATGTAATATTAATCTATTTGTTTTTTGGTGTTAACGGGCTCATAAAGAATGATAGCTTAATGACATGGACAACATAAAGGTAATCTTGATTCTTATCAAATGTGTTTGAACTAATGAAATCATATGATGTGAGTATTGAATCTATTCAACCTTTTTTTTTTTTTTTTTTTTTTAGGGTTTTGATGTAAATCCCATTGTTACGATGATCTTGATGTAAATCCACCACTGGGTTTTTTGGTCAGTACACAGAGAGTTCCAAAGAGTAAATGATATACTCTGTCATTGTGTGAATTGCCTGATGATTCTATAATCTTTATTTTTTGATTATAGTGCAGGGGTGTTTGGTGAAACTGGAGGAGGACAACACCAAAGCTTCTGAGGATTAATTAAGGTGAGTTTCGACTTAAATAACCAAGTTTTTTAGGGCTTTACTTTGAATATGGATTATGTTAATGATTTTAGTATGTTTGTTGTTTATAAAGTTTAGTTTTTGATTTTTTTTCGTATTCTTCTATTCTGTTATGAATTGTTAAATGTGATGTGATTTTTGGAGGAATTGGGTATGGATTAATGGTTGGTGATATGTTTCAAAATCAGTTTCGATTTGAAAATCAGTTTCAAAATCACCGATTCAAAAATAAACAAAAAACAATTTCGATTTGATTCAACCAGTTTCAAAATCACCGGTTATCATCGATATTAAGGTGGCATAGGAATATGTGTTGGATCAGGTAATAAAGAGTTTGGATTTTGACTTTTTTTGCCTGTTTGACCCGCTAAAGAATAGATCACCTTAGTTGACCCATGTTTGAAATTCTTTCTTAATGGGTGTGCTATTATTTGAATTAGAAAAAATGGATTGTTCTAATTTGAGATACAAAAAGGTTGTGAGTTCGGAGTAATCTATACTGTGATGTTTGAATTGTGCAGGAGATGTATATGAAGAATATCACGGGTTAGATTTTTAAGGATCTTGCTATGAATAACATATACAAATGGTAATGAGTAGCAGGTAAACAATATATTAACCTCTTTAATGTTATTTGAGATAAGATGTGTATGGTAATTGTTAAATAATGTGGGTCGTGTTAATCAATTTGACCATACAAGTGACATCTATTAAAGTAGACAGGAACTATAGTGAACCAACAAATATGCTTTCATCACATAATTCACATGGTTCAACAAATGCTTTAACTAAAGAAATTGGTAAAGGTAGTGGTGCATATCATCCATATTCCATTTGGTCCAAAAGACAAATAGATTCCTAAAGAGTCACTATGCCCTCACATCCCTGATCATATCTTCATTTACGATAATAGTGTTTGAATGGCACTCATGTTTATTGTAATCTTTTGTATTATGAGCTTTAACAAATTAAAAGAATAAGAGGCTAAAAGAAAGAATTGAATTTAGAAAAGCTAAAGAGATTTTATTGAGAATGGAGATGTGGGAGACGATTAATGGATGTGAGAATCGCCACTAACAGACTTCACAGAATCAGTGGCGATTCTCATGTTGATTCTGTGAAGTCTGTTAGTGGCGATTCATCACTTTTGGCACAAATCAAGTTGAGAATACTGAACCAAATAATTTTATTGTTCTTTGTTTGTGTAAAATTGCACAAAAGGACCTACGAACCAAATAATTTTGTGATGATTCTGTGAAGTATGTTATTTGATGTACAGTTCCAAATAATTTTATAGTTCTTTGTTTGTGTAAAATTGGAGCCGAAACTGAACCAATGAAAGAAGCCGCAACTAAACCACCTCCAATTGGACCCAAGAGATAAGCTAAGGTAAATGGTTAATATTTGTAATTTAAAGGTGTATTTGGGAATCTGATTTCAAACCACTATTGCTTATTTGTATGATCAAATAAGCAGATACAATGAGCTTAAAGACCACAGAATGCTTTTAAGCACTTCTTCCAAACACACCTTAAACTAATTTGGCACACAAGCTCTTGAATAAGCCTATCCTAAAATAATAAGCTAAAAGGACCTAAGGATGATTAAATTAAGCTACTGGTAGTACTAAATGCTTCTTAAGATCTGATTAAGCTACGAAGAAACACAAATAACCACTAAGAGTCTGCTGTGAGAACAGCAGCTATGGGGCAATTTCAAGGTGAATTTTAAGCTACCACATAAGCTCTAATTCCTATGACAAGCTAAAATAGATCAATATTGATGACCAAAGAGCTTGAAAAGCCAAAATTCCAAGGCTAAAGAGCTTTTATTAGCTTATTAAAGATCTGATAATGAGGGTGCTTAAGCACTTTTTTCTGGTGTTTTTTTTAGTATAGCTTACGTGGATTTTGATATTTTTGATTCATGATATGGAGTTATTAATGTGTAAATAGCTACCCTCACCATTTCTATCCATTGTCCCGATAGACACTTAAAAGACTAATAAGAATGGTAAAGGCATATACTTTCTGGATGACAAGAGTATTAGGACAAGTGAAGAATCCAATTATGTCGAACATATTTCCTAAAATATTTGTCTTTTTTTATGGCCAAGCATCATAATACAGTTTACTTCTCTGATAGGTATCACGCAAGAAAACCCTACTCAACAAGCTTTTAAAGTCTACTGAGGAATAAAGGAGCTACAGGAGAAGTAAAGATCATCATGCGTAAAAAGGTACTATAATTTTCTTCTGTACTTGATATATTCATTCATTAATAACCAGAAAAATATGTAGTAGATTAATTGTTGGAAGATTACAAGCATTTTATTTGGTGATGAAATGGGTCAAACGGGTTAACGCTGTATTAAATGAATTTCGGTTGGGGAATAATTGATGACAATTTAAATTTTTTACATATTGTTTTGTTATTGTTAATTGCTTTATTGTGTTACTTACATATTTGAATAATAGAAATAGATTTGAGATTAATCGATAGTATTTGACCTCCGATAACATCGAATTTATAGCTTATTGGTTTGTTATTTCTAATTATTGATTAGTGTTGGTGTTTCGTACTCATGAAAAGGATTTTTAGAATAATCATTTGATGTTTAAACTGTGAAAAATGGCAATTGTAGCTTAATGGTTGTTAATTGATTTGCTGATATTTTAACAGGATTGGGGACAAGAGAAGCTGAGAAAGACGAAGCAACGACGGCCTTTGATGCTACTTTTAAGAACGTTCAGAAGACGTGAGAGTTTGCTGCTTTGTCGGTTAGCGACGGACAATTCAAATGGCCGTAAAGTGAACCATGGTGTAGCTCAGGTTACTGTGAAGGTTTCACCTGGGTGTGGGTTGGAGGGTATGATCAGAAAGGGGTTTGTAAGAATAATCATTTGCTGTTTAAACTATGAAAAATGGCAATTGTAGCTTAATGGTTGTTAATTGATTTGCTGATATTTTAAGAGTATTGGGACAAGAGAAGCTGAGAAAGATTAGTGTAATGATGGTAACGGGTATGCTACAAAAAGATTGGTGTTACCTTCATACCAAATTTGTATCAAATTTGAATTTGTAAAGGAACTTGACAGTTGCCTAACCGTTTATGCAATATTTTATTTGAATCGATCAGGTTTAAGGGTAAAACGTGTTGGCTCCTTTCACTTCTGGATGGCAAACAAATGATTTACGTCCCTTGTTAATAAAGAAGTCTGAGGTAAGCATTCTTGGCATCATACTTAAAAATATGGAAGTTTAGTGTTTAGGGACCTCAGCAAAGTGGAATCATCAAATCACTCAGATAACTTGGTTACTGTGTGCCTAATAGGACCATCTGATTATTCTAACTTTTAACAAATCAATCTATTTTTTGAATGGCAGTGGTCATACATATCTATAGTTAAGTAACTTTTTCTTATTGTAGGAGTGAAACCACTATACCATGCGCATGGGTCATGACATGTGCATTTTCTCCAAGTGGACAATCGGTTGCATGTGGAGGCCTTGACAGTGTATGCTCTATCTTAAATCTTAACTCGCCAACTGATAATGATGGTAATATACCGGTATCAAGATTGCTTAGTGGACACAAGGGTTACGTATCCTCTTGTCAGTATGTTCCAGATGAAGATAACCATTTAATAACGAGCTCTGGTGATCAGACTTGTGTCTTGTGGGATATTAATACCGGACTCAAAACTTCTGTATTTGGAGGCGAATTCCAATCAGGACACACGGCTGATGTTTTGAGGTATTTTGCATCTTGGAAAAAGGAGGTAACTTACAGATTTACAAAATAACAAAATCAAATCGGGCTGCCAAATCAACATCTGTTACAATCGGTAATCGATTATATAATAACACATCTGCCAAATCTGTTATATTTTGATGTTTTGAGGTATTTTGCATCTTGTACCACTAAACTGCCCCCTTTGAGTTAACAGCAAGATATGTTAATATTGGCACGTGTGGAAGAAGGTCGATTACAAGAATCCAATGAATTGAATAGTACTATAGTTTTTTGAATGAACTGATATAGGACGTCTAATGCATTGGTACACACTTTGGCGACTATGGACCCATTTCCTTATAAGCTTTTTTTATGTAGCCGCTTAAGACAAACGTCACGTGATTCAGCCCATTTTATGGTAAAAGGGTCAAATCATTTATATGCAACTTTTTATATTTTGTTATTGCAGTGTTTCAAATAATGGCACAATCTCAAGAATGTTTGTATCTGGTTCTTGTGATGCAACTGCGCGTCTTTGGGACACTCGTGTTGCAAGTAGAGTAGTAAGGACATTTCTTGGTCACGAGAGTGATGTTAATTCTGTAAAATTCTTTCCGGATGGAAATAGATTTGGAACTGGATCAGACGACGGAACTTGCAGACTATATGACATCAGAACTGGACATCAGTTACAAGTTTACCCTCTGCAGCAACAGCAGGGCGGTGGTGATGCTCCTCATGTGACGTCAATTGCATTTTCAATATCGGGTCGGCTTCTTTTTTCTGGCTATTCCAATGGAGATTGCTTTGCATGGGATACTTTATTGGCAAAGGTAAATGTGATGATTTTTCGTCAATGGGTATATTACAATTCTGACACGTGGGACAGTCGGGCTTATTCGAAAATGTGGTACATATTGTAATAGCTCCCACGAACAAGAGTCACATTTGTGATTTTACCTTATAAATTTCGGTTTCTTTTTATTTTCTGCCAGATTTGAGTTGTGGTTTTGTGTTATAGGTAGTTTCAAACTTGGGGTCTCTTCAGAACTCGCACGAGGGTCGTGTCAGCTGTTTGGTTTGTCTGCTGATGGCAGTGCGTTACAGGAAGTTGGGATACTAATCTCAAGGTTAGCTCAAACTCCTACATCTTAATGTTCAGATGCATATTATCGTGAAATCGTTTATGATGTTTTGAAATCATTAAAATACTGAATAAGTTATAGAGGTGGCGAAATGGGTAGGTTAGGTAACGAGTTGAAACTTGTAGTTTTTATTACTGTGTCGGGTCATGTCGCATTGGCCTACAAACACACTATTTTGTCCACTTTTAAAATTTTCTATATTTTCATAAGTATACAGGTAAATTTTGACACCTCTATACCAAGACCACGTCATCGTATTGCATTCCGTTCTAAATCCTATGATTTTGGGACCCAAAAAATGATATATAAAAAGTGATAATATCTAATATTTGTATCTTTTGGCTACATATTTGGGCTTTCGGAGGGCACAGAAGAGTGACTTGAATGACCGAAAATATAACATGTTGGTAATGCTGTTGTTACAAATTATTTACTTTTGCATCTTTCTTTACATTCTTTTGATAAAATGGTATGAAGTAGTTAAGCCTGGTAAAGCTCCACAATCGGAAAATAGTAGCACGTCACAAGCTATTTTAACCGAAGTTGATATTTTATATTTGTATAAATGTGAAAAGAACTCTTTTAAAAGATTGAAATAAACTAACAAATTATGTATATTAAAATTAAGCATTTTCTTTATTTAAAATAAACAAGTTATTAAACTTATGATATGCCTGATGTAACTTCTCTTCATCAAGATATGTTACCATTTGAGGTCGATTGTTTTTTGTCTCATGTTCATATTTTTTTACTTACTCCATGCTTCAAAGAATGGCACTTTGAGAAAATAGGAGAGTCAAGATATCTACATGCTTCAAAGAAGGAGAAAAATAGGAGAAAATAGGAGAGTCAACAATGGCACTTGGGAGTTGGGATTGCAATTTCTTTGAAGCATGGAGATGATGGGTTGTTAACAAAAAGGTGGTAGGAGTAGCAATTGATTCTCACACGTCAGGTCTACTTTATTTTCAACGATTTTCCATTTTATGAAGATAATTGAGATTTGCTTTTGTATTGTGATAAAATTTCCTTTGACTAATTTGACATATTATATAATTTTGTTGATTATTGGGAATTTGGTATAACGTGAAAAGATATATATCGATATATATGTGTGTGTTTGTATGGTATCCGTTTAACTCAAAGAGTTGAGTGATCAATTTGTACAGTGTGTTAGACAAAATCACAAAAACATATGTTTACGGTTTCAACAAATTATTTTAGATTGGCAACGCGATAGTTGTCAATCGATTGTGACTCACACATATTTTAAATTTAACAAATTTACATTATTACTTTTATTATCATCTCATTTATCTATTTCTTTAAAAAATAACCCGGTGTCAACGAGTCTCTAAGCTAGTTATACATATAAAAAGTTGTTAACTTACATTAATTACTATTTGTGTCACGGTATGCAAAAGACACGGACAACAACAAAATATGTATTTCAACTTATCACATTTCTAAACACCAAACCTTTCATTCCTCGAACCAAACCTTATATCATTGTGTGAATATGTCTTTATAAATTATAACGATATTAGATTTATCACTAGCAGGATATCTGTGCGTTGCAGCGGCGGGTAATATGCAATTAAAAAATTTTAGTTCCATATTTTACGATACAATAGATATAAGGATGACGACAATTTTAGTTTTGAATAACTTTATGGAATAATAATATTTTTCTAATAAAAACTGTAGATTATCCACGTGATGTTGTGACAATGTTGAGTTGGTAGCAGGTATAAGGTTAAAATAGTTTACAATGACACATATTCGCAAGTTATCTTTAAATAATAACACAATATATTATATTTGTCTCACATAGATGGATGATACAAATAAAAGAGTACTTAAAAAAATAAAAAATAAATAAATAAAATAAAAAACTAAATATCCAAAAAGTCATATGGGCTACTTTAAAGAGTATAATTACATATAATTAACACTTAGCACTTTGCATCCTTTGCTTTGAAAAAATCGTCCAATTTTTATAAAACAAAATTTTTAGTTTTACAGTAAGTTTTGTCAACAAAATTCTAAAAGGTGTATATGTTAGTTCTCGAGGCACTCTTGCGATTTAAAAATATTTTTTGAACATTGAAAATTATTATGCATTTTGGAACACTATTGATTTAATAATATCGTTTTCGGACGACTATTATGGGCTAGCCGAACCCGTGGTGACTCCGGTTCCCGATTAAACCCGTTGGTCCGGTCTATTTTTAAAACCATATGTACCATCAACTTGTTTGAATATAAATTGTATGACGCTTTGTGTATTTTATTAGTTTGTATAATATGTATAAAAACAAGTATTTTTCATATTAGGGGTGTTTTACAAATAATATTTATTAGGTAATTATTGTTTTAGACGTTTTTTTTCTCATACTAAATTACTTTGTATTTTTTTTAAAACATGCCTACAAATTTTAAAGTGTTGCAACAAATGCTATTATATATGTACTTATTAAAGTTGCCATTATAAACAAGTGTTGAATCTTAATTTTTTAAGTTTTTCATTTTAAGAATGTCCCAAATGCTTTATAATGTATTATAGATAAACTAACATCATATATATAAAAAGGTAGATTACGCTTTTCATTTTAAGAATGTCCCAAATGCTTTATAATGTAGTATAGATAAACTAACATCATATATATATAAAGATAGATTATGCTTTTCATTTTAAGAATGTCCCAAATGTTTTATAATGTAGTATAGATAAACTAACATTATATATATAAAAAGATAGATTACTTAAAATAACAAAAAGTTGTTAATTAACATTAATTGCTATCCTAAGCAGCTTTCCAATGATTGTTACAACGAACGAAAGCTTAAGACAACAACATAATGTTACTTCAACTTGTCACTATGTTCAACATCCAAAGTATATAAGGAAGCAAAATTTCATTCCCCAAACAATGTAGGATATAAAACTTAAAACAAGTCTCACACACTTTGCCACATAAAAAAGTTGCTCTAATGACATAACACTTTTTTTTACCCGTAATCAAAGATTAAATAGGTTCTTTTCACAAATTATTTTTTGTCTTCTCTTGTCAAACTAGAGAAATATGATACCAAACTCGAATACCTTTATTTAGTGACAATGCAATTGGAGTTTGGTATCTTCCATGTGTAGTTTTACCGATAGTATAGCCATTTACCAATTGCATATGTTGTTGGTTGTGAAAAGCCGTTGAGTTTGATATTGTGCTTGAATCTCAAGAGTGTGTCAAGTATTTGTTTTGAGCATATTTTACAGCTACCTTTAGAGGTCTTACACTCTTATTCTATCAAGTAACAAAAAGGTTACGCATTCATTTTCTATCGAGTTAAAGGTTCGAAGGGCTCGGGATATGTAGAAAATTGGTCTTCTTTATCAAGTTCTTCTTTTCTATCCTTAGCATGTGGCGACACAAAGATCACGAGTCCCAACCCATAGCATAGTGTTAATCTTTTTGATAAGGTGGAAATAAATCTGCTAAACAAAATTATAGGACTATGTCCTGATCATTTAATCTTAGGTAGTGTTAAGATACATTGTTAGTTCAGTTATAGTGCGACACAATTTGCAATTATTGAATATTCTCTGTAGGTTTTCTAACCGTTATGGTAGGAGTGGCAAAATGACTGGGGGTTGCTGGTTCGGTGACATGTTAAAACAAGTAGTTTTTTTTAGGAGTCGGGTACTCTGGTTGGGTTGACCCAAATATGTTATATAATACTCTTTTATGAACATAATGTCTCAAATATGATTATGTATCTCTTCCAATTACAATAAACAATAGGTAGAGTGCTAGGACTTATTGTGGTCATCTGTTCTCGCTGTATACAGGTTCATCGTCATTTTGTCATATTTATTAACAGGATGTCAGCTTTCATTACATCATCCTGCATCATAAATTACACCTACATTAGCTTGTAAAATTCCGCTTTTTAAATTTATGTGGAACTAAAACGTTTATGTGTTGTTATAAAAAAGGTAATGATGCCAAAATTTGTTATAACTTTTTTCTGTCTTGAAGCTATTAGAAATTTGATACTCAAACACGCATATCTAGTGGCAATGTTTGCTGTTGGATATCACCCGCAACACAATTTATTCGGAAGATAAACGGTAAGAAAAAATTATTGTATAATTTTGATGAGTGTTAGTTCGTTTCTATTTATAGTTAAGTCAATTATAACAATATCGGATTCATCATGAGCTAACGCCATATATAGAAAAGAAGGGTTTGTCATACACTAACATCATATATACAAAAAGGATAGACTACTTAAAATTTAAAAGAAAAAAAAAATTGTAAACTTACATTAATTAACATCTCTCACTTTTGCTTGTCGTTTCTAGCGACACGCGAAACAGAAAGACAACAACATAATGTTTATTTCAACTGTCACAAGTTTGAACACCCGAAGTATTTAAAGAAGACAATTTTATTCCTCAAAGCAATGTGGGATTCAAAACTTAAAACAACTCTTACACAACGAGCCCAAAAAAAAAGTTTCTCTTGAGACTTTTTTTTTGTCGATCATATACTATTACATACGTTATTTTCCAAATATTGTTTTTTTCTTCTCTTGTCAAACTTGAGAAATTTGATACCAAACTCGTATAGAACCTCAATCACCCGAAAATTGTCGAAACTTATATCGTATCAATTTAATTACGATTGCATATGGTATTGAGCTTCAGTCTCAAGAGGGTGTTAAGTATTTGTTTTGCATTAATTGCTTACAATTGGCTTCATCTTCTATCCCCTAATATTTTGGTTCTTGGTGCATTTTGTTTTGATGCTTCTCTCTACGGTGCTCTATCTTGGAGCCCGTAGTTTGTTGTTGTTTAGCGTTGCCTATGTGGCTTAATAAAATCCTTGCTTCTTCAAAAAAAAGTCTCAAGAGGGTGTTAAGTATTTGTTTTGCATTAATTGCTTACAATTTTATTGGTCAATTTCTGTCGAGTTATAAAAAAGGTTATGTTTCATTCTGCGTTCTTAAGGTATGTGTAGTTCTACAACGTGACAGATGGTATACATTTGTGTTTATTGCTCTGCTTTCTGTAATGGTTTGTTTTCAGGTCCTTTAGAGCTAGTTTATGTCTCCATAAGGCTTCTTAGGTCGGGATCGTCTTCATTATATCTAATCTTATTTTTGGCATGCATACTGCACTTTCCTCCACGTTAATGTGCCAAAATGCTAAATTTCGTGTTAATTGTTTCATTGTTTCAAGATTCAGGTATGATTCGTAGCCTTTTATCACGTTTTGTTTCTTTGTTATTATAGGATTCGGAAATCGCCCTCTTTCTATCTGTTTGTTTCTTTCAGGTTACGGGTATAATTAGTGGCAAATATATCAGATTCACCTTTGTTTTTATTCTCATCTGTTAGCTGTATTAGATTATGATCTTGACCAAACAATCAAAATGTATACTTTTCTTTTGAAATTGGAACTTATCAGGGTTGCTTTCTAATCTATCCAAGGGGTTCTAACCTCTAACAATATACGAACGTTGGTGCTAAGTTAGTGCACTTGGATTCATGTCATATATGTTGACAGTATTGACATGAATAAACACTTGATCCCTGCAATACTCACAAATTAATAGTTAAACTGTGCATTTACTTCTTCAAAGTTACAGTATAGTTCTGAAATTCTGATGTTTCATCATGCGTACGTTCTTGTGGTATGTATAGTTCTACAACGTGAAAAATGGCACACAAATGTTGTTATTTGTTCTCATTTGCTATGTTGTTGACTCCTGTATAGCTAGTTTATGTTTCCTTGTAGGCTACAGGCTACTTAACACAGCGAGCAGACTACATTCCCTCAAATAAGTATGCCTAAATGCTTTTCGTGCTATTTGGTTATATGCATTTTTTAGTTTTAGGTATAATACTTTTTTCTTCTTTGTTTTAGGATTCGGGTATAAAATGTTGTATTATGGGAGTTGGTATGCATAGAAACGACTTGTATAATGCAGCACCTGAACTTTAATAATCCAATATCACAAAACTCGAACAATATACACCTACACCTACGTTAGCTAGTGAAATTCCGCTTCTTTGATTCATGTGATTGGAGTTAGATATCACCCGCAACACAGTTTATTCTGAAGAAAGAAATATTGTATAATTTTGATGAGTGTTGGTTCATTTATGGTTATAATTAAGCCAATTATAGGTAATGTTAGATTTATCATAAGGTAACAACATATATATAGAAAGATAAACAACTTAAAATGACAAAAAATTGTTAAATTACAATAATTGTCATCTATGTGTACATCGTTGGTTTTTATTTTAAAGATATCAAAAAGTTGTCAAATTACAACAATTGTTGACTTCGTGTTATTCAGATAGTTGGTCTAACGATACGATTATCACAAGGACAACAACATACTGTTTATTTCAACTTGTCACCCTTTTAAACACCCAAAGTATATAAAGAAGTAAAAATTCATTCCTCCAACCAATGTGGGATTCAAAACATAAAACAAGTCTCACAAAAATAACCCTATAAAAAGTTGCTCTAGTGACATGACACCTTTTATTGCCGTAATCATATATGGTGTATGTTCACACTGTTTTCTTCTTCTCTGATCAAGCTAAAGAAAAGTGATACCGAATTCGAATTAGGTTGTTTAGTGACAATGCATTTGCAGTTGGATATCCTTCATGGATGTACCTCAATCAACCGAAAATTTGTACAAACTTATATCATATCGTTTTGATTTTCTTTATTTTTTACTTATACAAAATCCGGTTACCAATTGCATATGTTGTTGGTTGCGAAAAGCGGTTGAGTTTGATATTGAGCTGGGGCATTTGTTTTGCATATATTCCTTACAGCTTTACATGTCATTTTCTATCGAGTTATAAAAAGGTTACATTTTCATTTTCCATTGAGTTAAAGGTTTCTAAGGGCTAAGGATATGTAAAAAATTGGTTTGTTTTTAGATCCTATTTTTAGTTAATCAAGCAAAAATAGAGGAAGATGTCAACCTGAAAGTTGCTTAAGTCTATTATGCTTTCGATCGGAAGACTCTAACCAGCATAGCAATTAATAACCATAATGCAAATTACCATACATCCAATTGAATAGTCCCTAAAACCTACCAACATTAGAGTAGAAAAAACCAGTATAATGGAGCACATGAACTTTAATACTCCAATATCACAAAACTCATACCATATACATCTATGTTAGCTAGTAAAATTCCGTTTCTTTGATTCATGTGGAACTAAAATGTTTTTTTTTTTCTTTTTTTTTTTATAAGAGAGGGAACCACGCCAAAATTTGTAATAATTTTTTCTCTTTAGAAGCTATTAGAAGTGTGATACTTAAACACGTGTATTTAGTGTCAATGATTGAAGTTGGATATCACCAGTAACACAATTTATTCCGAAGATAAATGAAAACAAAAAATTATTGTAGAACTTTGATGAGTGTTAGTTCGTTTATATCTATAATTAAGTCAATTACAAGCAATATCAGATTTATCATGAGCTAATGCGATATACATAAATAGATTGGTTTGTCGTAAGATAGACTACTTAAAATGAAAAAAGCTATTAATTTAAATTGGTTGTTGTACCTTGTGTATTTCAACTTATCAAATTTCTAAACACCCAAAGTATAAAAGGACGCACAATTTCATTCCTTCAACCAAAGTGGGATTAAAAACTTAAAACAAGATTAAATATTTTCTTTTCACACATTTTTTTTTTATTCTCTTGTCAAACTTGAGAAAATAAATACCAAACTCGTATTAGTTTTAGTTTTACATATACCAAAGCCAATTACCAATTGCATATGTTGTTGGTTGCGAGAATCGGTTGAGTTTGATATTGAGCTTGAGTCTCAAGAGTGTGCTAAGTATTCGTTTTGTGCGTATTCCTTACAACTTTACTTGTCATTTTCTATCGATTTATAAATGGAATGCATTTGTGTTAATAGTTCTGCTTTCTGCAGTGATTCGTTTTCGGATCCTTTATGGCTAGTTTATGTTTTCTTAAAGCTCTCTAAGGGCTCGGGATATGTAGAAAACTTGTCTTATTTATCAATTTCACTACTTTTATCCTCAGCAAGTAACGACACAAAGATCACGACTGCCAACCCATATCATAGAGTTAATGTTAGGATGCCGGATGCGACACAATTTGCATCCATTGTGGCGTATTCTTTGTAGTTTTTAACCTACAAAGATGAGTGGGGGTTGCAGCCTTGCAGGTTAGGTGACAAGTCAAAACAGGTAGTTTTCTGTAGGAGTCGGGTTGGGTTGACCTGAAATGGATAGTTATTTTCCGATAAATTTGGACAAAATTTATTGAGTCGGGTTGGGTTGACCAACATCCCATAATTAATTTTTATACACTGGTAGTTAAATGTTACAAGTGCATACAATTACCATGTCTAAATAGTATGGAATCATGAGTCAAAATTGTTGGCATATAAAACTTTGCAATGACCACTTTAGTTATTAACTTCAAATGGACACAAATTTGAGAACTTTAACGAATGGCTAATTTTGGTACGACCACCAGCACTTGGCTTTTAAACATTCATAAGGTAATATATTTGGAGTACATACGCATATTGAAATATACAATAACTGTGCCTAAATAGTATGAAATCACCAGTCAATCCTTTGTGGTATTAACTTCAAATTGATAAAAAGTTGAGAATTTATATGAACCATTAGCATTGACGTCTGGACGCTATTTCTTCTCTTTAAGATCATTCAACATCATATACCATTAAAGAGAAACGAAAAACGTGGGAAGATAGACTGTAAAGGGTTGAGAGAAAAGCGGTTGAGTTTACTATTCAGCTCGCCTCTGAAAGAATGTGTTAAGTATTTGTCGGCAGGGAGCCAGGAAATGAAGTACGTACTATACCGAATCAAGAGAGACTACAACAAAACTATACTCATGACTATACCAAAAACTTAACGCAATATATATATGAGCCATATCCGATTTTGAATTGATCAAGCGAAAAGAGTGGAAGAGAAGATCCGCAAAGCTAGGCACCATAACCAAATCCATAAACCAAACCAACCCTTTCGATCAGGAGACTTAAACGTCCAGCAGACCATCCAAGAACTGAGTAGATAAAAACAGTTATAATGCGGCACGTGAACCTTAATAATCCAATACCATTTGTAATGAACTATCTTAATTGAACCACTTGAAGCTTCAATGCCATTAAATATGTACATGGAACATGAAGAACACTTAAAATGCCAACTTCAAACTTAAAAGCAATCTAATAACCATAAATCTCGAACCAAATACAACTACATTAGCTAGTAAAATTCCGCTTCTTTGATTCATGTGGAACTAAAATGCTTTTGTTATTTTATAAAAAAGGTAACCACGCCAACATTTGTTATAACATTTTTCTATTTTGAAGCTATTAAAAATTTGATACTCAAACACACGTATTTAGTGGCAATGTGATTGGAGCTGGATATCACCAGCAACACAATTTTTTTGAAGATAAATGCTAAGAAAAATTATTGTATAATTTGATGAGTTTTACTTCGTTTATAGTTATCATTAAGTCAATAATAAGTAATATCAGATTTATATAGTTATCATTAAGTCAATTATAAGCAATATCATATTTATCATAAGCTAACGCCGTATACAGAAAAAGTAACATGATATATACAAAAAGATGGACTACTTCAAATGTAAAAAGTTGTAAATTTAACATTAATTAGTTTCTCGTGGCGTTCACATATGGTTGATTACCATTACTATATGCAAACACACAAAGACACCAACGTAATGTATATTTCATCTTGTCATAATTTAAACGCCCTAAGATATAAAGAAGCAAAATTTTATTCTTCCAAACGATGTGGGATCAAAAACTTGAAACAAGTCTCACACAAGTAGCCCCATAAAACAGTTGATTTAGACACATTACACCTTTTTCCTCCGTAATCAATGATTAAGGGGCCGTTTGGTTTGTTGCTAGGAATCACAATGGGTATCGGATTTGGTACAGGATAGAATGACAATGGATATGAAAAATGAACACAATAGTTACCCAACAGAGCAATAGTTAGTTACTTGTCTTTTTCAAAATGAGAGCTTCAGATGAGAAAGTTGAAGTAGCGTCATAGGAAGGTATTAGATAAAAGTGATTCAAGGTTAGTACCAATATAGATACTCTGATATTACGTGTACAATGTTTTGGATATAAGTTATCTGGACGTATATTATCGATTAGGAATCAATCTATTGTTACATGCATACCCTCATTTCATGGTCACTTTCAATTGTATATTACCAAAGAAGAAACAAAATTTATATTCTCGTATATTATCGATTAGAAAAACAAAAATCTAATAGCCTAACCTTTAAAACGTGTCGCTATTATCGGTATGTTTATAATGTATATGTGGTATTATTGCAAGTGCATTATACCAAGCTCTTTGGTCTTTCGTGCAGAATGCATTCATTGCTTTTACATCCCGAAGCTTTATTATATGCAGATTGGTGTCTTGGGGTGTTTAAATTCTGATTATACTATTTTATGCAACAGCAGAGACAGGGGGCTGTTTATCCAGTTTCACTGGAAGGCAAAGGAAGTGCATCAACCACAAGACCTGTTGGTGGGCTATACCCCACCCGAGATGTACAGTCACTTTGGTCATATGAATGAAAAAAAAGGAAATCAATCAGCCTCTTTTGGAGAAAAGTTTTAGAATATTGGATGCATGCATTGTATCCTCTCTTCTTTATTAGCCAGATTTAATCACATTCTCTCTTACAGAAATCAATACAAGTGACATGCGTCACGTGCAGGTAAATCAATTTACATCTTACCTTTTATGTGTTGTACGGTCTCGGTATCTTATCCAGATCAAGCATGAAACGACACAAAAGTCACGAGTCCCAACCCATATCATAGTATTAAACTTTATGCTAAGGTGGAAATAAATCTGCTGAACATTATCTAAGGCTATGCCCTGATCATATTTTTAGGTTGAGTTAAGACTTGAGATACGTTGTTTATTTCAGTTATAGAATGTGACCCAATTTGCATCCAGTATGGCGTTTTCTCAATAGGTTTTCTAACTATTATGGTAGGAGTAGTGATTTCGGTGGCATGTCAAAACAGGTAGTTTTATAGGAGTCGGGTACTCGGGTTGGGTTGACCAGAAATGGATAGTTCTTTTCCTATAAATATGGACAAAATTTATCGAGTAGGGTTGGGTCGACCAAAATCACTTGCTTTTTAAACTCTGGTAGTTAAAATGGTACGAGGTATTGAGTAAAAAACGTTGGCACATATATTTTGGTCCAACCGAATTCCTCGAGGTATCAACTTCAACCTGCGAAGAAAAAGTTGGAGCTTATATGAACTGTCGATTATAAACACTCGTAGCTAATACAGCATATTACTAGTGCATACAATCGCCTTGTCTAAAGTAGTATGAAATATGAGTTGAAAATGTTTGGCGCAATTTATCATGAAAATGTAGAGGTACAACCATTGTTTGATATAATTGGGCATATGATATCAGAAGCACTAATTACATGTAAATGGGTGCAAAAAGAGGTTGAGTTTAGTATTCGGCTCATCTTTAAAAGGTGTTTTATATTCGTCGTCAAGGAGGAAAGGCGAGTACCGTACCAAGTCAAGACTACAACGAAACCATACTCATGAGTCATGACTATACCAAAAACTAAACACATTTTGAGCCCTATCCGGTATTGAATTGATCACTATAACCAAACCCGTAAACTAATGATTGCTAAACCTCATAACCCTTTCGATCAAAACTCGAATAGTCCCTAAATCTTCCAAGATTAGAGTAAAACTTGGAAATTTCCATAACGCAAATTACCATACATCGAACTTGAATTGTCCCTAAAACCTAACGATATTAGTCTTAGAGTAAAAAAAAACCATTGTAATGCAACACCTGAACTTCAATAAGCCAATATCATAAATCTCGAACCATATACACATACATTAACTAGTAAAATTCCACTTCTTTGATTCAAATGGAACTAAGAAGTTATGTATTTATTTATTTTTCGAAAAAGGTAACCACACCAAAATTTGTTACTTCCACTTGACACCTATCTTAATGATAAACGGCTCGTCTCGCTGTGACCTTCTCTTGAATTCTCAAAACTTATGTCGCTCTATCCCTGCAGCAGGGTTAGAGAACCCGTCGCTGTCTTGGCTGTGCTATCTGAGACTCTGCGAAAGAGACCTGTTCTACATACCAATACTGGCAACAATGAAATTTATAGTAATAGGAAAATCCGTGTAATTACATTAGAAATTTGATACACAAACAGTATTTAGTGGCAATGTGATTGGAGTTGGATCACCTGGCAACACTATGTATTCTGAAGATAATTTGGATGAGTATAGTTCGTTTATATTTTTACTTAGGTCAATTGTTATCTACTAGTTTTCATAAGCTAAAATCATATATGCAAAATGATAGACTACTAGCCAATGCGGTCAACAACATAATGTTTATTTCAACTTATAAAACTTTGAAACACCCAGAGTATATAAGGAAGCATAATTTCTTTCCTTAAACCAACGTGGAATTCAAAACAAAAAACAAGTCTCACAAAAGTAACCCAAATAAAAAAGTTGCTCTAGTGACATGACACCTTTTGTTGCCGTAATCAAATACTCATATAGGCTCACATTGTTCTCTTCTTGTCTAATCAAGCTAGAGAAAATGGATACCAAACTCGAATACGAATATTTAGTGAGAATGCAATTGGCATTGGATATATATATATGTTGAGTTTATAAAATATATAACATACAATAACAATAAACAAGTAGTAACCCATAGTTTCCTTGGGGTATCCTACAAAGATACACTTAACAGATCTGGCTTGGAGCTTATCAGGTGTGTCACGTTTAACAAACGCTTCACATCCTCAGACCTTTAAGTAAGAAAAGTTGGGAGCTTTTCCAGTCCATATTTCATATGGAGTTTTAACAACCTTCTTTGTTGGAACCATATTCAAAATGCGAATAGCAGTTTCAAGGGCATAATCCCAAAAAGTAAAAGGTAGAGTCGTAAGTTCAAACATTGATCGTACCATGTCAAGTAAGGTACGATTTCTTCTTTCAGATACACCATTTTGTTGTGGAGTATAAGGAGATGTGAGTTGCTGGATAATTCCACACTCAGCTAAGTAATCTTTGAACTCTTGACTTATATACTCACCACCTCTATCGGATCGAAGAGCTTTAATCTTCTTACCGAGTTGTAATTCCACTTCACTCTTGAAAACCTTAAATGTTTCAAAGACTTCATGTTTATGTTTAAGTAAATAAACATAACCATAACGACTGAAATCATCCGTAAAGGTTAAGAAGTAGACAGCACCACGTTTTGACACATGTCTAAGTGGACCACACACATCAGTGTGTATTAATCCAAGTAGATCAGAAGCCCTTTCCACTTGTGGTAAAAAAGGTTTCCTAGTCATCTTCCCAGCAATGCAAGACTCGCATTTGTCAAATGATTCATCATCGACCGTTTGTAAAAGCCCATCGTGTTGCAGCTTTTCCATGCGTTTCTTGCCAATATGGGCAAGGCGACAATGCTAAAGATAAGAAGAGCCACAGTTCAACTTGCTCTTCTTATTGCTAATGCTATACAACGAATTATTTTCATTGGATATACAACCATCCATATCAATTTCAAACACACCAAGAATAGGAATTGCATTAAAGTAAAAAACATTATTTAAAGAAACTGAAATTCCATAACTTGTAAAAGTGTGCACAAAACCAATATCTTTTAACAAAGAAACTGAAATAACACCCCTAACAATGGAGGGTGCATAATGACAATTATTTAGTTCTAAAATTAAGCCCGAAGGCAACACTAAATCAAAAGTCCATATGGCTTCGACAACTGCACGCTTTCCATTTCCAACGTACAAGTATCTTTCTCCACAGGTCAACTTCTTTGCCCCTCTAAGTCCCTGCGATGTATTACAGATGTGAGTACCACATCCTGTATCATATATCCAGAGTTTTGCTTATGAGGAAAAAGAAAATAATTCAAACATAAAATACCTGATGAGCTAGGCACCATCTTATTTTTATTCTGCAGGCACTCATTCAGATAAACTGGACAGTTCCGCTTCGGTGACCGTGAGTTGCAATGGTGGCAAGACAAATCCTTCTTAGGATTCTCCTTTTTCTTTCCATGGTTCTTCTTAGGAGCTGGTGGGATGACAACTTGCTTCCCCTTTCCTTTTCCTTTCCCTTTCCCTTTCTTATCTGCTTGCGGCTTAGGCTTATTCACCCTACCACCCCTATTGCGAGTACGTACAGATGTAGGAGCCTTCTTTTGCAATCTCTTCTCGTAGTCTACAAGCATTGCATGTAACTCATTCACTGTCTTCCCCGTGCAATGCATGTTAAAATTTCGGACAAAATCACCAAACCGATCCTGATTAAGGGAGTGATTGATGAGGCCGACACATACATCATTCGAGTAACCACGGCCGAGCTTCTCCAATTGGTCCAAGTGATGTTTCATCTCTAGGACGTGGTCGAAGACAGATTTGCCAACCTCTTGCTTGCAACTATGAACCTTTTCAATAAGTTCATATAGTTCATTTCGGTGGCTTCTCAAACATACGTTTGAGTTCATCTAGCATGATCATAGGCGGATAGTGCTCAAATTGTTTTTGCAATTGAGCGCATATCCCAGAAAGCATTAGACACGACACATCATTGTGCTTCTCATATTCAACACGATATGCCTCTAGTTCAAGAGCAGTTGCCGTGTTGGGAGGAGCATCGGCGGTGTAGTCAAAATTTTAACCCTTTTGGCAACACGAAGGATGATCCTAAGTGAACGATGCCAATCATTGAAATTAGGGCCAGTCCACTTGTCCTTCCAATCATATCTTTGAAAGCGGCACTCAGTAAGCTCATAATGTTATCAGATTGAGCCATCTACAGAAAAAGTTCAAAAACCATAATTAGTATTTTGATAATTTTCCTTTTCAATAAACAATTAAATACCCAAGGTTCATATTCATATAACCAATTAATATTTATTGAAAACTAGGATCCAAATTGTCATAATTTCATTACGTCAGTTGATCGCTAGTAATGAACCTTACACAAAATGGTAGAGCATTTGCTCAATTGCCAATTTCAATTGCAATTCCTAGATTTATGGGATTTACATATAGCTAATATCAATCGCCATGTAATCATGTTTTATCCCATCTTATGCCTTGAGTTGCCAGTTCTCACTGCCTAACTCAATTAAGTTGTCCAACTTAAGAAACTGCAAAATCGTCCATGCCCGTTTCACGACAACGGACTTATTTGGACATTTTACCCTTCAATTAAGATCTAAGTCACGTTCTCACGCAAATAGAAAGTAATCTTAGGTGTTTCCGTTTCGGTGGATGACATATAACTTAAATTAAAGGGTAATAGTTTTGATGTTAAATCAAATATGTACAAAGATGTCATGCATTCATCTTTGTAGCATAGTTTTTATTAAAACATTTATATCTTGTTTTAATGTATAAGCTTTTCATCATCAAACTTTAATTGAGGTATTGGGTTCACCAATCAAGGAATTTAGTGTTAATTATCATCCATTATACCGTACTTTTGCATAAGTGTAAACACTTAGTGTTTCGGATAATTACCACCGAGTGCGCATGGAATTAAATCTAATTCGCCCTTAAGATGAGCTTGCACATTTAATGGCTTACTAAGTAGCTCCACTTTCGAACTTACGGGGCGAGGACAGGTACGCGCTAAAGCACAACCTTAGACATCCTTTCATTGTGTGGACTGTAAGCGCACTTCTTTAAACCCCTTTTGTTAGTTCATTCTCATGGGTGGGCCGTTCAGACCATTTGTACCAAAGTCATCAATCAATTAAACGATTATGATTACTAGTCTTAAAATACATGTTTCACCATTGTTTAGGTCAGTTTATTTTTTCTTGTAAAAATACCCTTGTTACACATAACAAACAAGCAAGTATTTATAAAAATAAACAAATAAACAATGAATGCATAACAAATAAAAGTTATGCATATCAAATAGCCACATGCAAACGGTTTGATAAATCCTATTAATAACCAATTCTAGATTTGACAATATGCATATATTTAATTAAGACTTTCACCCGCTTTCATCTATGTACAAGGTGAACCACATGCATCGATTCATCGATTGCAAGTCAAAATTAAATACATACCACATAGCACATAATTGATTAAATTAATAATTATTGAGGTCTTCCCCAATTTTAGATCTATCATAAATTAGTGTATATCACTTAAACAAGAAAAGACATACAATAAAGCAAATCCATGATAAAACATGGAGATAATTATCATGGATATAAAATTACACTTAACAATTAATGCAATTATTCAAAGTTACGCATATACACATAAAGTTGCATGCATCTTAGGGTTTCTAATCCAATTAAAACAATAGTTTACAAAACCCTAATTAGGGCACCCAAAAAAAAAAAAACCCCTCAAAATTAGGTTTTAGGTTTTGCAAACCCTAGATCTAAGCATACAAATAATAACACATTCATGTTTATTTTAATTATGTGTTTCAGTAATTAATTACTTGTTATACAAGGCTCGTGATGCCACTGTTGAGTTTATAAAATATATAACATACAATAAACAAGTAAACATCAAGAGTACACAGCGGAAGACTTAAGATCATAACAAATAAATTAATTAATGAAAGTATGCGAACGTACCTCTTCGAATGTCAAATCCCTAGAGCAAAGCAAAACAACCCTCGAGCAAAGCAAAACAAAGAAGTACTTATTGGTGTAAGAATAATGTCTTACAACCACGTTCTTGTACACACGAATTAACCAAACGAATCAAGCGATTGCTAGATCTAACACAAGTCCTCGTTTAAGCAAAACGAAACCGAACTCCCTTTGATGAGTTTCTAAATACTCATCATTTTTGTACCATCTAGACTGCAAAATCATCTGAAAACACTCAGAAATGCATCAAAATGATGAAAATATCACAAAAAAGTGTTTTATGTGTTTTAAATGCAAAAATATCAAAATCAGATGAAAAACGTATCAAGTTTGCAAAATTGGCAGTTTTAGTCCCCCAAGTTTCAAAAGTTGTCAAATCCAGTCCCTGGTATATCAAAATCAAGAAAAATATCATTCAAGGTCCCTGAAATATTCTAAGTTGTTAAAAATGGTCCTTGAATGATTCTTTGGTCAAATGGCGGACAAGGTCCCTTAAGTTTGAAAAATGTCAAAAATAGTCCTTGGATTTATAAAAATGGAATTTTATGCAAAAGTAGTCCTTGTACTATTAAAGTTTGTCAAGTTTAGTCCTTTTGATATCTTTGGAGAAATTACAAGTTCAGCCCTTCATGTTTGGATAAATTGCAAAATTGGTCCTTGTGTTTAATCTATACCAAACGGACACCCTTTTTAATATCAAACCCAAAACACAAATCCAACCCAAGTCCATACCAGCTGGCCCAACCTTAGCCCAATCCACCACTTGGACCTTGACCCTTGAGCCTTGAACCCCCTTGAGCCAGGCCAATATCCATTTTGATCCCTGTCAAAACCATTGTGAACCCCCTCTTCTATTAATACCTGTGGTCAAAAAGTCAAAAACCGGCCACTGTTCATCCCCTACCTCTCTGTCCCGCCAAAACCAGAAACCATGCTAGTTTTCATCCCACTTGCTCCTACTCCCTTCCACCTGTCCTCCAAGTTGTATACCAACCCTCCTCCACCTTCACAATCATCCAAGAAGCTTTAATTGATTGAAACCTGCTTATAGACTTTTTGGCGCCAAATATCCAAATGGACGATTCTGATGATATTGACCAATCCAATGGCTGGAAATGAGTGAGATACAATCAGAGATGTCACACAAGAGCTTAAGAGATCATTATAAAGAGGAGAGAAGCAATGTAGCAAGATATCTAGTGAAAATTTAGATTCCTTATGTCGTTTTAGTTAATTTCAAGTTTCCAGTGTATTTTAAAAGCTTTTGAGTATCTTTTTAAGTAACCTTAGTGTGTTGTGAATCCTTTTCAATAATAAAATTCAAGTTCAAGTTCCAATTTCTGTTTGTGTATTTCCAAATTTCAAAAATCTCATGTGAATGTTCCAATGTTGTTTTTAGTTATTGTATTGAACTGATAAACCACATAAGCTCCTAGATAGCTTATTCAAGTTATTAGTAACCTTTAAAAGCAGTTTAGAAGTAAAAAAAAAAGAAAAATACCAAAAATACCAAATAAATAGTTGAAAAATCAAAAATCCATGGTGAAGGTTATCAAGAAGCCGGAGCAGGTTGATTGTGGATGGCCTTGGTTTAGTGCTTCTTGGGAAGCTATAGGAAGTATTTACAAGTCCTTGGTTCTCAGTTCTGAGCTTAGACTCATTTTGTAAGCAATTTCTTGTAATTTGCATTTTATAGTATAAGTGCTTAGAGACTGTTGATTTTAGTGTAAATCTGTTTTAATATAGTTAATACAAGTTAATTACTAGATGTCTTAGCTTAAAAACCTGTTTTAGTGTGTAAATCTTCATAACAGTTATATTAAGGACTGTTTGGTTTTGTTGTGTTCACTGTGTTAAAGGTTATTAGTGTTGTTGCTTGTTGTTATTATGTGTCACATCTGGTTTTAGTAGCTCATAGAAACAAGAAAAACTAGTGCTTATTCAGTAAAAAGTCAAAATCAGTTTCAATTTCACCATAACAGTTAACTGTTGAGATTTTAAGAGTAAAACTCATCATAGCCGTTTAAAACTTGGTAATCTAGCTTAAATTAGTCTTAATATAACTTAATATTACCTATTCGTAGTAGTATTGATCACAAGTTCATAAAAGTCAACCTTAGTGTTTTTCTTAAAAAGTCAAAATTTTCATTTTGGTCGTTTTTGAATAAAATAGATAATTTTAGTGTGTGTTTAATATTGAGTTTTAGCTTAAAAGCTTTTGGGATATTAAAGTTTAGTTGCTTAACTTAATTAGAAAAATACTAGTTCATTTTTAATCAGCTTATAAAGTGCTTATTTTCTAGTTTCTTTTGGACCCTTGTCTGATAATGGTGCCTTATGCACAGTTAGGTAGTCCAACTTGATAAGCTCACACAGAGCTTATTAGTTGGTCATAGCTTGTAATTCTTGGTTCTTTGGGAAGCTGAACTAGCCATCTTGAGGTACCAAGCTTAAGTTTTTATTTTGAAGCTTGTTTGGTAGGGCTGCAATAAGCCTTCACTTTGTCCCATTTCTGTCTTTCAACACAAGAGTCATAAGTGCTTATCTGCTTATTCTAGCTTATCAGTTTGCTTCTTTGTGTCTTCTAGCTTCATTTAAGTTGCTCTAGCTTATTAGCATCTTATTTTAGCTTTTGTTTCAGCTTGTGAGCTTGTTTGAGCTTATTTCTCCAAAATAAGCTCATAAGCAAATCATTAAGCTCATAAGCTTATCAAACAGCTTAATTTTAGTTTGTAAAATTTTTGTGTTTATTAAAGTTTCTTATTATCAGTAGTATAATAGTTTTCAAAAAGAAAATCCACAAAAACATCATTTTAAATATAGTGATAGCGTTTATTTAATATTAATTAGCTTTTTGATTTTTCTTTTCAGCTTATTATTAAGCAAATCTAGTTTTTATATTTTTCTTAGTTTTCTGTCACCTTAAGTTATTTTTAGAAAAAGTTTCATAATTTTCCTAATCTGTTTAGTATTTATTAGAATTTTAAATAGTCAAAAGTATTAAATAATTAGTAATAAATAATTAAAAAAGCATAAAAAATATATTTTTAGTTTTAAAATAATTTTTATAATATTTTAGATTTTTCTGAATCATAATTTTATTTTTCTAGCCTTATTTCATATTTTCTTTTATTTTAGGTTATTATTAAATAGTTTAAAATAGTTTTTAATTAATAATAATTAAATAAATAGTTATAAAAATAATTTTTTTTTCTAATTATTTTCTTTTATTTTTAGGTTTTCAAAAATGTCATTTTCATATTTGTAGGTCTTTTATTTCTTAGATCTCAATTTTTAATTTTGTACGTTTACGTAGTTTTTAAACGTACGTTTTACGCTTGTTTCATCGATTGTTGTGCTTATCAATTCGTGTCCAAATACATTCCAATCAATCAGTAGTGTAGTTATCAATCCAAATCCTTACTGATCACTATCCTTAGTGATCATTCTATCATCTGATAAGTTTTGATACACCATTGAGTCTCCGTGGGACTTAACGCACTGAATCCACTATATTCCTCTGATCTTCATTGCATTTTGTGTTTGAACTGTTTTAAGTTTCTTACGGTTAGCCATTCACAAGTGGCTAGCTTGTGTGAGAAAACTTGACGGTTCGGGACGAATCAAATTTTGGCCCGCTGCCGGGAGGCTTTTAGCGTGTGTTAAACCTTTTTCACACCCATTCTTGCACTTATACCATCTTTTGTAAAAAGTTTTTTTGTAAAGTTATCATAAATCAAAAAGTTCATTAACACTTTTCCTAAAGTGTTAACAAACCCAAAAAAATATAAAACAACAAATCCATCAGCACATCAGCACAAATCCATACCTACGTCTTTTTAGTGGTACTTAAATACATAAAAATCAACCACCGCAAATCAAGGCAGTACACCTACCAACTGGGGGTGTGACCATAATAAGTTCCCGAACAACAGATTTAAAACTTGCCTTTGTGTCCTTGTGATTTGGTGTACCTTTTTCAAAGAAGCCATTTCATTTGTGATTATTGGTTAAGTTCACTTGTCGTTTTCCCCGCATTTGTTTTGAAAATTGACTTTTATACTTAGTGCATGCGCACTCGTTCTTCCAGCTCTACAAGTCCACTTTCTGAGCTTGCAAATATTCCTCAGAGACGAGGACGTTTCGCTCCTTCACCGTGATCGAGTAACGCCTACCACCACCACCACCGTCGTAATGGCGTAAGATAAGCCCATGAACGAGCTTCTCCAAGCACCCATCGAGGGTTACGGAGATGCTATTGTTGTCCCAACCATCGTGGCTGATACCTTTGAGCTCAAAACCGGGTTGCTTAATCTGGTAACCCAAAGCCAATTCTATGGTTTTGAGCGGAATGATCCTCATGCACACATTCGATGGTTTAACAAGATTGCATCTACCATCAAATACAAGAATGTCCCACATGAAGCTATCGCTTCTTCTGCTCCCATTCTCTGAGGACAAGCCCGAATTGGCTTGAGAAACAAACCCCTCGTTCCATTGAGACATGGGAGGATCTAGTTACCAAGTTTGTTAACGAATTCTATCCTCCATCCCGAACTACAAGTCTTAAGAATGAGATAATGAAATTTTCTCAGAGATTTGATGAATCATTCGGGAAGGCATGGGATCGTTACAAAGAGTTGCTTCGCAAGTGTCCGCATCATGGTTTTACCGAATTAATGCAAATGGATACTTTCTACAATGGTCCGAACTGCACCAATCAAGACTCTTTGAATGCCTCCGCAGGAGGTAATTTCTTGAGCAAGACCACCAAAGAAGCCTTGCAAATCATTGAGAACAAGTCCTAGGTCCGCCTCTTTCCGAAGCAAAGACATACAGCGTTCTCAGCTAATGCTGGACCTTCTCTTCATCTCCGTGAGTATATCTAGCACTGATGCTAAGATTGACAAACTCACGGATATTGTTCAGGCTTTGGTTCTTGCTAACCAAAGAAAGTCACCTTCACACGACATACCACGCATGGTGAAGTGAAGAAAGTCGAGAGTTGTGTTACTTGTGGTGGTCCTCATGCATACTACAACTGTATTGCCACCGATGGTAGTCCATTTGAAGCCAATGCTCTAACCGGTAGTTCACATCAGGGAGGTAATCAATACCGTCCTCAAAATGAACCACACTACCGTGCTAACACTAATCAGCACCACCGCGGTTTTAACCAAATCATAACATGCAAAACCTGAATCAAAACCAACCTAGAATGAACCAAGGTTATCAAAACCAAGGTAATTTCTATTCCGAACCAAATCAAGGTTTCCAACATCAAGGAAACCTTAATCAAAACAATTTCAATCGAGGGAATCAATTTCATGGGAATATGAATCCTAATCAAGGAAATTTTCAACATCAAGGCCCTATTCCTAACAATAGAGGCCAGAATTTTCCTAATCAAACTCAAGCCATTGTTCCAACTGACCATCATCCGATGAGCTATTGAAACAATTCATGAAATCCCAAGATGAAATAAACAGTGTTGTTGGTCACAGATTGCCGATCTAAAGAAGTCTTTAAATGATCAACCCTCGGGCTCAGGAAAACTTCCGAGCAACACGATCGCTAACCCGAGGGCGATGCAAAGGCGATCACAACCAGAAGTGGTGTTTCATATGATGGACCCGCTATTCCTACTACCTCTTCTTCTTCTTCTCTCCCGAAAGTAATGGAAAGTGAACCTAAGACACACAATGGACCTTTGACTCCAATGCCTCCTCCACTAGGAGCAATGAGTCAAGTTACCAAGGATACAACGGACAAGGTGCATTTTTCAAGCCCACGGTACCGCACACGCCCCACCTTCGGTAGTCCAACCTTAAGTTGTCCAGAAATCCAAATCAAATCCAGGAGTTGTTTTGAACCTCCCAGCTCATGTTGAAAACCCCAAATCCAAATCTTCTATTCCTTACCCATCACGCTTGAATGAGCAAAAGCTCCGCGAAAAGCCAGTCATCAAATGGACAAATTTTTTCAAATTTTCCAAGAATTACATTTTGACATAAGCTTTGTGGATGCTATCATGCTGATGCCCAAGTTTGCATCAACTCTCAAACACATGTTAAGCAACAAGGAAAAGCTGTTTGAAATGGCTAAACCTCCTCTGAACGAGAACCGCTCTGCAGCTATCCCAAGAAGCTTCCTGAAAAGCTTGGAGATCCTGAAAAATTTCTCTTACCTTGTGTATTTCCAGGAATGGTTGAATGCTTTGCCTTAGCAGATCTTGGTGCAAGCATCAACTGATGCCTTATTCAAGATGGAAGAAACTTCTCTTCCGAACTCACTCCTACATGCATGACTCTCGAGCTTGCAGATCGTTCCATATCCCGCCCTCTTGGCATTGCCGAGGACGTATTTGTGAAAGTAGGAAAGTTCCATTTTCCAGCTAACTTCGTGGTTGTTGATTTCGATGTCGATCAGCGGGTTCCTCTCATTGTTGGTCGAGGATTCCCGAACGGCCGAGTTCTCATTGATGTATTTGAGCAAGAAATCACATTACGTGTTGGTAATGAAGCTGCCACCTTTAACCTTGATCAAACTTCGAGGTACTCCGCAAACTATGATTCTGAAGTCGGTTAACCTAATAGATATCATTGATGTTGCTACTGCAGAGTACTCTCAAGAAGTTCTTGGTTATTCTCATAATTCTCGTGAGTGGGATCCCACCACATATTCTCAACCTATCATAGCCAATTCCACTCCTTCTATCACTCCTTTTGAGGGAAGAGACTTCATCTTGGAAGAGATTGAAGCATACTTGGCTAGTGATTCTGTTCCATGGGAAATTGATCACGCCCCAATTGACATTGAGGGGGACATACTTCTCATTGAGAAGTTGCTTAATGATGATCCATCATCAACCCTTCACACTAGTGATTCAATTCCAAATGAGATTAATCTGGATGGAGATATTCTTCTTGAGAAATTGTTAAATCATGACACTTCTCCTCCTCTCCCTCCCGCCGAGCTTCATAACAAGGAAGTCAAGTCAGCTTGAGAAAACTCAAGAATTTCCCTAAGTCGAACTTAAGGAATTACCACCTCATCTCGAGTATGCATTTCTTGAGGGTGATGATAAATTACCCGTCATTATTGCTCGAGATTTGAGTAAAGATGAAAAGACTGCTCTCATAAAGGTCTTGAAGTCACACAAGCAAGCAATTGCTTGGAAACTCTCCGACATCAAGGGTATCAACCCCAGTTTTGTACTCAAAAATCTTGATGGAGGATGACTTCAAACCAGCAGCTCAACATCAAAGAAGAGTAAATCCAAAATCCATGATGTTATCAAACAAGAGGTTATCAAACTTCTTGATGCAGGATTGATTTACCCGATTTCAGATAGTCCTTGGGTTAGCCCAATTCACTGTGTTCGTAAAAAGGGTGGCATTACTGTTGTCACAAATGAAGAAAACGAGTTAATTCCAACTCGATTGGTTACGGATGGCGTGTTTGCATTGACTATCGTAGTTGAATGACGCCACCCGTAAAGACCATTTTCCTCTACCCTTCATGGACCAAATGCTTGAGAGATTAGCAGGAAACGAATACTATTGTTTCCTTGATGGTTTCTCGGGTTACTTTCAGATTCCCATTGATCCACAGGATCAAGAGAAGACCACATTCACCTGCCCATACGAACTTTTGCCTACAGACGTATGCCTTTTGGCTTATGTAATGCTCCTGGCACGCTCCAACGATGTATGATGGCCATTTTCCACGACATGATCGGGAAACAATGGAGGTGTTTATGGATGACTTCTCGGTCATTGGGGATTCTTTTCAAACATGTCTCTCCCATTTAGAAAAATGCTTCAAAGGTGTGAAGACACCAATCTTTGTCTAAATTGGGAGAAGAGCCACTTTATGGTCAAAGAAGGCATAGTCCTTGGCCATAAGATTTCAAAAACGGGATTGAGGTAGATAGAGCAAAAGTCGATGTTATTGCTAAATTACCTCATCCTACTACCGCCAAAGGTATTAGGAGTTTTTTAGGTCATGCCGGTTTCTATCGTAGATTCATACAAGATTTTTCTAAAATCGTCCGGCCTATGACCCATCTTCTTGAAAAGGATGCTCCTTTTATCTTCTCACCTGAGTGCATCGAAGCTTTTGAAACATTGAAGAAAAGCTTATGAAGCACCCATTCTCGCGTTCTCGACCGCTGGGATTTGCCTTTTTAGCTCATGTGCGATGCAAGTGATTTTGCTATCGGTGCAGTCTTAGGGCAACGCAGAAACAAGCATTTTCAGCCTATCCACTACGCAAGTAAGACTATGATCAAGCTCAAACTCATTCCACCACCACAGAAAAAGAGCTATTAGCCGTGGTGTATGCATTTGAGAAGTTTCGCCATACTTAATCTTGAACAAATGCGTGGTGTATACGGATCACTCGGCTCTCAAATATCTCTTTGCAAAACAAGATGCAAAGCCGATTGCTCCGCTGGATTCTCCTCCTACAAGAATTTGATATCATTATACGTGATAAAAAGGAGCCGAGAACCCGCTGCTACGATCATCTGTCCAGATCAGAAAACCCTCACCAAGATGTTTTCGAGAAAAAGGAAATAAATGAAACATTTCCTCTCGAGACACTCAATGCGGTTTCTTTTCGTGGAAACTCTTCTACCCCATGGTTTGCTGACTTCGCAAATTACCATGCGGGTAACTTCATAGTGAAAGGGATGTCGACCCAACAAGAACAAATTCTTCAAAGATGTTAAACATTATTTCTTGGACGACCCTACTTATTCAAAATCTGTGCGGATCAAGTCATCCGACGGTGTGTTTATGGACAAAAAGCTATGGACATTCTCAAAGCTTGCCATGCCGGACCCATCGGGGCCATCATAGTCCAAATTACACCGCCAAAAAGGTGTTTGATTCCAGGTTTTATTGGCCTACTATTTATAAGGATGCCCACGAATTTGTCAAAACTTGTGACGCTTGTCAACGTCACGGAAATATCTCTCAAAGAAATGAAATGCCGCAAAACACCATTCAAGTGTGTGAGATATTTGACATCCGGGGCATTGACTTTATGGGACCATTTCCATCTTCTCGAGGAAACAAATACATACTCGTGGTCTGTGACTATTTGTCAAAATAGGTTGAAGCAAAAGCCTTACCTACCAATGATGCCCGAGTTGTTGTGAAATTTTTGAAATCTCTTTTTGCTAGGTTTGGAACTCCGAGAGCTATAATCAGTGATCGTGGTACACATTTTTGCAATGACCAATTTGAAAAAGTCATGCAAAAGTATGGTGTAACCCACCGACTCTCTATCGCATACCACCCCCAAATGAGTGGGCAAGTGGAAGTTTCCAACCGTGGTATTAAAAGAATTCTTGAAAGGACAAGAGGCGAAAATCGCATCCTGGTCGGATAAACTGGATGACGCACTCTCGGCCTTCCGACAGCCTTTTATAAAACACCCATCTGGTGTACTCCATACAAGCTAGTGTACGGAAAGGCATGTCATCTTCCGATTGAGCTTGAGCACAAGGCATACTGGGCCTTAAAACATGCCAATTTCGATAATCGCAGTACTGGTGATCACGTAAAAGTTCAAATGAATGAATTAAATGAACTCCGTGATCAAGCATACGAGAACTCTTTGATCTACAAACAAAAGACAAAGAAGATTCATGACTCTAAAATCAAGAACCGCTTTTTCAACGTTGGTGATCGAGTCCTTCTTTTCAATTCAAGATTGAAGATTTTCTCGGGAAGCTTAAGTCCCGTTGGTCCGTCCATTTACTATCACTAAGGTTTATCCTTATGGCACCATTGAATTATCTCAAACCGATGGTCCAAATTTTAAAGTGAATGGTCATCGCTTAAAGCATTACTTTGGAGAGGACATTCCACCCGTGATTGTCCCGGATCTACAAACTTTCCCCATGAACCAATGAATGCGGGGATCGAGTCAAGCTAGCGACTCAGTAATCAAAAACAGTAGCACACACCATATGGGTTTTCACCCATATTTCTGACTTCTTTCTATTTTCTACCACCCTAGTGTGGGGGAGTTTCCCCACGCTATTGTATATTAGTTTTCTTCCAAAAAAAAAAAAAATGTGTATATATCAAAAATAAAATAATGGCCGTAGTATTTCCCTTTATGTTCTATGTTTCGGCATAACCGCCGGTACTTTGAATATTGAGGGCAATATTCATTTCTAAGTGTGGGGGAATTCTCACGAATTTTATCATGTAATTATACCCAATTCCACCCTTTTTGGCCAAAAATTTTTTTGGAGTAAGTGTTTTTCACTTACTCAAGAAATGGTAATCGTCCGCCATGTCTAACACACATAAGGATTGGCTAATCCAAGAGCAAACGGCTCTTGGTAAAGATTTCTCAAATCCGTTTATGGCTTGCAATTTTCCCAAAATTGTATGGTGTTCAACTCACCATATCTTTAACAAGTGAAGAGTTGGCTAGCCCGCAAGTTTATGGCTTGTGGTAAAGGCAGTGGAAAAGCCATAATTGGTAATCGACTCACCAAAGATAATATTGATAATTTATCTAAGAGTTGGCTAGTCCAGAAGCAAATGGCTTCTGGTAAAGACAAATCAAACCGCTAAAAAGCTGGTGATTTGTTCAAAATCATTTGGTTATCATTGTACCAAGGTTCTTACTTGAACTGAAACAATTGGCTACTCCAGAAGTGATGGCTTTTGGTAAAGAGTTCTTTAAAATCCATTAAAAGATCTAAAACATTGCTAGGGACTAGCAATATCTTAGTGTGGGAGATTGATGAGTGTCTAAATACTCATCATTTTGTACCATCTAGACTGCAAAATCATCCGAAAACACTTTAAATGCATCAAAATGTTGAAAATATCACAAATCAGTGTTTTATGTGTTTTAAATGCAAAAATATCAAAATCGATGAAAATTATCAAGTTTGCATAATTGGCAGTTTTAGTCCCCCAAGTTTCAAAAGTTGTCAAATCCAGTCCCCCGGTATATCAAAATCAAGGAAAATATCATTCAAGGTCCCTGAAATATTCTAAGTTGTTAAAAATGGTCCTTGAATGATTCTTTGGTCAAATGGCGGACAAGGTCCCTCAAGTTTGAAAAATGTCAAAAATAGTCCTTGGATTTATAAAAATGGAATTTTATGCAAAAGTAGTCCTTGTACTATTAAAGTTTGTCAAGTTTAGTCCTTTTGATATCTTTGGAGAAATTACAAGTTCAGCCCTTCATGTTTGGATAAATTGCAAAATTGGTCCTTGTGTTTAATCTATACCAAACGGACACCCTTTTTAATATCAAACCCAAAACACAAATCCAACCCAAGTCCATACCAGCTGGCCCAACCTTAGCCCAATCCACCACTTGGACCTTGACCCTTGAGCCTTGAACCCCCTTGAGCCAGGCCAATATCCATTTTGATCCCTGTCAAAACCCAATTGTGAACCCCTCTTCTATTAATACTGTGGTCAAAAGTCAAACACCGTACTTTGTTCATCCCCTACCTCTCTGTCCCGCCAAAACCAGAAACCATGCTAGTTTTCATCCCACTTGCTCCTACTCCCTTCCACCTGTCCTCCAAGTTGTATACCAACCCTCCTCCACCTTCACAATCATCCAAGAAGCTTTAATTGATTGAAACCTGCTTATAGACTTTTTGGCGCCAAATATCCAAATGGACGATTCTGATGATATTGACCAATCCAATGGCTGGAAATGAGCGGGATACAATCAGAGATGTCGACAAGAGCTCTTGAGATCATTATAAAGAGGAGAGAAGCAATGTAGCAAGATATCTAGTGAAAATTTAGATTCCTTATGTCGTTTTAGTTAATTTCAAGTTTCCAGTGTATTTTAAAAGCTTTTGAGTATCTTTTTAAGTAACCTTAGTGTGTTGTGAATCCTTTTCAATAATAAAATTCAGTGTTCAAGTTCCAATTTCTGTTTGTGTATTTCCAAATTTCAAAAATCTCATGTGAATGTTCCAATGTTGTTTTTAGTTATTGTATTGAACTGATAAACCACATAAGCTCCTAGATAGCTTATTCAAGTTATTAGTAACCTTTAAAAGCAGTTTAGAAGTAAAAAAAAAAAGAAAAATACCAAAAATACCAAATAAATAGTTGAAAAATCAAAAATCCATGGTGAAGGTTATCAAGAAGCTGGAGCTTGGGTTGATTGTGGATGGCCTTGGTTTAGTGCTTTGCTTGGGGAAGCTATAGGAAGTATTTACAAGTTCTTGGTTCTTAGTTACGAGCTTAGACTCATTTTGTAAGCAATTTCTTGTAATTTGCATTTTATAGTATAAGTGCTTAGAGACTGTTGATTTTAGTGTAAATCTGTTTTAATATAGTTAATACAAGTTAATTACTAGATGTCTTAGCTTAAAACACATTTTAGTGTGTAAATCTTCATAACAGTTATATTAAGGACTGTTTGGTTTTGTTGTGTTCACTGTGTTAAAGGTTATTAGTGTTGTTGCTTGTTGTTATTATGTGTCACATCTGGTTTTAGTAGCTCATAGAAACAAGAAAAACTAGTGCTTATTCAGTAAAAAGTCAAAATCAGTTTCAATTTCACCATAACAGTTAACTGTTGAGATTTTAAGAGTAAAACTCATCATAGCCGTTTAAAACTTGGTAATCTAGCTTAAATTAGTCTTAATATAACTTAATATTACCTATTCAGTAAGTAGTATTGATCACAAGTTCATAAAAGTCAACCTTAGTGTTTTTCTTAAAAAGTCAAAATTTTCATTTTGGTCGTTTTTGAATAAAATAGATAATTTTAGTGTGTGTTTAATATTGAGTTTTAGCTTAAAAGCTTTTGGGATATTAAAGTTTAGTTGCTTAACTTAATTAGAAAAATACTAGTTCATTTTTAATCAGCTTATAAAGTGCTTATTTTCTAGTTTCTTTTGGACCCTTGTCTGATAATGGTGCCCTATGCACAGTTAGGTAGTCCAACTTGATAAGCTCACACAGAGCTTATTAGTTGGTCATAGCTTGTAATTATTGGTTCTTTGGGAAGCTGAACTAGCCATCTTGAGGTCCCAAGCTTAAGTTTTTATTTTGAAGCTTGTTTGGTAGGGCTGCAATAAGCCTTCACTTTGTCCCATTTCTGTCTTTCAACACAAGAGTCATAAGTGCTTATCTGCTTATTCTAGCTTATCAGCATTGTTCTTTGTGTCTTCTAGCTTCATTTGAGTTTCTCTAGCTTATTAGCATCTTATTTTAGCTTTTGTTTCAAATTTGTGAGCTTGTTTGAGCTTATTTCTCCAAAATAAGCTCATAATCTTAACTGTTAAGCTCATAAGCTTATCAAACAGCTTATTTTTAGTTTGTAAAATTTTTGTGTTTATTAAAGTTTCTTATTATCAGTAGTATAATAGTTTTCAAAAAGAAAATCCACAAAAACATAATTTTTAATATAGTGATAGCGTTTATTTAATATTAATTAGCTTTTTTATTTTTCTTTTCAGCTTATTATTAAGCAAATCTAGTTTTTATATTTTCTTAGTTTTCTGTCACCTTAAGTTATTTTTAGAAAAAGTTTCATAATTTTCCTAATCTGTTTAGTATTTATTAGAATTTTAAATAGTCAAAAGTATTAAATAATTAGTAATAAATAATTAAAAAAGCATAAAAAATATATTTTTAGTTTTAAAATAAGTTTTATAATATTTTAGATTTTTCTGAATCATAATTTTATTTTTCTAGCCTTATTTCATATTTTCTTTTATTTTAGGTTATTATTAAATAGTTTAAAATAGTTTTTAATTAATAATAATTAAATAATTAGTTATAAAAATAATTTTTTTTTCTAATAATTTTCTTTTATTTTTAGGTTTTCAAAAATGTCATTTTCATATTTGTAGGTCTTTTATTTCTTAGATCTCAATTTTTAATTTTGTACGTTTACGTAGTTTTTAAACGCGTCGTTTTACGTTTGTTTCATCTGATTGTTGTGCTTATCATTTATGTGTCCAAATACATTCCAATCAATCAGTAGTGTAGTTATCAATCCAAATCCTTACTGATCACTATCCTTAGTGATCATTCTATCATCTGATAAGTTTTGATACACCATTGAGTCTAGTGGGACTTAACGACACTGGAATCCACTATATTCCTCTTATCTTCATTGCATTTTGTGTCTGAACTGTTTTAAGTTTCTTACGGTTAGCCATTCACAAGTGGCTAGCTTGTGTGAGAAAACTTGACGGTTCGGGACGAATCACCCTTACAATTGGGGTGCTCGGCCGATTATAGGACAAGAGAGAGGAGAGGAGAGATCTAGGGTTAATTCAATGCACAAGTGTGTGAAACCCTAGAACCTAACCCTCTTTATATACTAGTAGGTAAACTTAGGGAACAAATTAGGGAATTAGGCTTTGGAGAGGCCCTATGGCCGGCCATGTACACAAGCCCAAAGCCAAACCCATAACTTTCCAAGTTTTCCATTTCTAGTCCTTCTCTTTTCCATTTAACGCTCGTTAGTCATTTTTCCGTTAAATACTTAACGATCGTAAACCGGACTTAATGTGCAATAATTAATCGTAAACATAAACATTAATTATTAACTTTAATTCTCATTCGCTAATGTGTGCAATCCCGTGGTCACGAGTTCGAATCCGGACATTCACATGTTTGTAAATATATACATTTCCAACAATATATATATATATATATCAAATTTTTCTCACATAACAATTGACAACACTCAATCATTCATTTTTCTTTTGAGAAAAATATGAAAGATCAATCATAGTTACATTAAAAAATCAATTACACCCATTCTTTTATAATTTAGATATATAATGAACCATTAATCTTAAGACAAAACAAATTATACAGTTACAACGAGTTGTAATTATCGATCTATAGATTGACACTTTGTATACTTTAGACACTTTTTTTTCAACTTTTTTTCACGTTTTAGTTTTTATATTGAAATACGTATGACATGTCACTTTTGATTTAACACTAATATCGAAGTTCAAGACTAAACATTTGTACAAAAATTGACAAAATATTTGTTAATAAAATAAAGACTTCTCTCATTTTTTGGCAATGAAAAACGCACATTTATAGCTTTCCAACCATATATCACACACTGTATTAAAATTATAAAAAACAATACATGTGGTAAAAATCACATGTGATTTTATGTGTTATATCCAACTTTAATGAATTGCATAGACTAATCTACAATTCGAAATATAATGGGTTATATATGGTTCGAAATCTATGAATGTCTAGTTTATAAGAAGAAGAAAAATGGTAAAACTGTTAAAATATTATAGAAACAGTTATTTTTATTTTATTACATGTTCAAATTACTGTTTAATCACATGTGATTTTTCATGCAAGTTTTAACCACGAAAAAAAGTGGAGAAAACGGGGAAAAAGAGTTCGTCAATAGTATATCAAAGTGTCGCTATATAGAAAGATAATTAAATGTTCATCGCGATTGTGTAATTGTTTTGCAATTTAACGATTAACGATTTAAGAGATTATATGAATTACTAAGATTGATCCCTTAGTATCTAAGTAAAAGTTTGTATGTAGATAAACTTAAACCATACTATTATATGTGTTCTTCTCACACGGTGTTTTTTTCTTCTCTTATCAAACAAGAGAAATATGATAACAAACTCAAATACGGTTATTTATTGACAATGCAATAAGAGATGAGGAAGTGGTACCCTAATACCATGGGTGCCACATCACCTCTATCCAATAAAAACATTTCAATTCAAAACTACCCAATTTTACCCTAACACTACCCTAAGTCGAGGGAGAGGTACCCTAGTACCCGAATTTCATTTTTTTTAATACATAAAATCACATACAATATTTAAAATAAAAACATACCATTTCATTAAAAATAAAAACATTACATAATACTTAAAAAAACTACAACTTAAAAATTGAAACTACAACTAAAAAAAAAACATTACATAAGTTGAAATTAAAAAAAGTTGAAACTACAATTTAAAAATTGCAAGCCCATCCGTGTTTGGCCGCAAGTTCACGTTTTTGGGTAAGAACTAATTCCAACATAGCGGGATCGCGAATGTGATCATGCGGCTCCAAAAAAAACTTCATCTCCCGTTGTGTATTCTTGAACTTCGCCCCCTCGAGTTGTGTAGCCAACAATTGGAGGGGTGGGGTCTTCATTCATGTCGGGAATGGTATTGCTTGCCGATTCATACTCCCCCGACTTCCTTTTTGAAGAATTGCTTGTCGCACCGGTAATATCTTGAAAACATTCTTGTTCCGTCCATTTGTCATGACCTCTGGCAATCTCCCACGCCCTGGTATGAGTAAATTGTCTTTTTTTTGCTGTATAGTAATCCGACTCAGCTTGCCTCTCCACGTCCAAGTCGTTGCACCCACTAGCCTTAGCACGTTTCTACATTATATACAAAATAATGTAATTGTAAATAAAAAGTATAGATTATGTAAAATAAAAAGTATAGCTAAAACAAAATAATGGAATTGTAAATAATAAAGTATAGATTATGTAATTGTACCGCTTGGAGGTAGTAGCCGTTGAAAATACCCATGGCCGTGTTCATTGCTCTCCACTTGGTATTCAACGCATGTAAAGTTCGTGAACTCAAACCCAAAGTTGCCTCGTAATGCTCGAGAATCCGTTTCCAAAAAAGCAAATTGGACTTTTGTTCATTACCGACAACACCACATTCGGAGATTTGAACCCATGCTTTCGCCAAAGTCTCCTCTTGTGCCGGCGTCCAAACTTCACGGGGCCTCCTCCGGCGAAGGCTTTTTCTTCCCTCTCGGATCGAATTCTTGAACTTCCTCATCTTCGTCTTCTTAGTTTGGTAGTGGTTGTGTTTGGGTGCATACTCTCGTCTCAATGTTTTGAAGGGGAGAACTCGTTTGTAGTAGTGATGTTGTAGTGTTGTGGATTCATTTGAGGAGGACCCATATTATATTGGTAAAATTGATGTGGAGATGGGGGTTGTGGAACGTAAAATTGATTCGGGGATGGTTGAGAATAAAATTGGCTAAATCCTAACGGAGTTTGTTTTGGTTGATTCGGGGATGGTTGAGACCGACCTTGACGCGAGGTGAAAGTTTTTACCTCTCCTTGGATCCATGGTTTTGTGTTTTTGAAAGATTAGTGTGTGTTGTTATTTGTGTTTTGTGTGTTTTTATTTTGAAAAATGAGTATGAATGGTTTGGTTTTAAATAGGAAAAAAAAAAAAAAAAATTATTCAAGGCAATGTAGCCGTTTGAACAAAAACCACGCTCCCCCAACGGATCTTTTTTAAATTTAATCACCAAACACATGCGGGCTCCGAACTCGATTTTGATACCCGATCTCCACGGGGCGGTGTACCCGCTCGAGTTCAAGTACTCGATGGGGTACCCGCTCTCCACTCCCTCCTCCCTAAGAGTTGAATATATTCCATTGTAGATAATATATTACAAGTGCATACAATCACTATGTCTAAAATGGTAAAAAGTACGGAGTAAAAAACATTGGCATATAAATTTTGGCCCAAGTCGCGAATTCCTTGAGGTATGAACCTCAGTCTGAGAAAAAGTTGGAGCTTATATGAACTGCTGATTTTGGTACGACCAGCAACACTTGGTTACTAAAACCTCGTAGCTAATATAGAATATTACTAGTGCATACAATTGCCTTTTCTAAAATAGTATCAAATCATGAGTAGAAAATGTTAGGCACAATTTATCATGGAATAGTGAAGCTAAAATCGTTGTTGTTTGACATAAGTGGATGACTTTGATATTCAGCTTGACTTTAAAAAGTGTGTTATATTCGTTGTTACGGAGGAAAGGGGAGTAGTGTACCAAATCAAGACTACAACGAAACAATACTCATGAGTCGTTACTATAGCGAAAACTAAACACAAGTTGAGCCGGGTCCGATTTTAAATTTATCACTATAACCCGACTTACAACAATAATTGTTGAACCCTTCGATCTAAGGACTTCAACCAGCAGAGCAATTGATAACCATAATGTAAATCAGCATACATCAAACTTGAATAGTCCCAAAAACTTTATAATTTTTATGAGTGTTAGTTCATTTATATTTATAATTAAGCCAAATAAGCAATATTAGTTTTATCATAAGCTAACATCATATATAAAAAAAAGATGGGTTCATCATAAGTTAACAACATATATATATAAAAAGATAGATTACTTAAAATGACAAAAAATTGTTAATTTACATTAATTACTATCCATGGATTAAATTTACGGATTGTTACACTAAGCAAAAGCCACAGACAACAACATAATGTTTGTATCAACTTGCAATTTTAGACCACTGAAGTTTTTAAGGAAGCAAAATTTCATTCCTCCAACCAATGTGGGATTTAAAACTTAATACAGAGATTAAATATGTTATTTCACACATTAATCTATTTTACTTCTCTTTTCAAAGTTGAGAAAATAGATATCAAACTCGAATACGGTTATTTAGTGACAATGCAATTAGAGTTGGATATCCTCCATGGATAGTACCTAAATCACTAAAAAAAAATGGTCAAACTTAAAACCAATAGTTAATAGTTCCTACGTTAACACAATATATACCATGAAACAATAGAGGTACTACACTACTACCATTGTTGATTTAGTTGTTTCTTTTAATGGAGTGATGAAAGCAACTTAGTAAGTATGGCTGCTCGAGAACTACTTGAGATGAACAGAGAAATTTGGGAAGAGAGATTGTTAAGGGGAGTTGTGAAAAGCGGTTGAGTTTAATATTCAACCTGAGTGTGAAGAGCTGCAGTTGAGTATTTGTCGTTATGTAGGAAATGGGAGTACTATAGCAAATCAAGATTACAAGAGAACAATAGTCATGAGTTATGACTATACCAAAAACTAAATACTATCGGAGCCGTATCTGATTTTTAGTTGATGAAGAAAAAAGAGAGGAAGAGCAGATCCAAAAAGGCACCATGACCAAATCCATAAACGACCCTTTCGACTACTACAAAAAGGCTCACAAAGACCGG